>CAUYSK010110844.1:0-62109 GCA_963575035.1 Avahi laniger
TTTTTTTTTTTTTTGAGACAGAGTCTCACTATGTTGCCTGGGCTAGACTGCCATGGCGTCATCCTAGCTCACAGCAACCTCCAACTCCTGGGCTCAAGCGATCCTCCTGCCTCAGCCTCCCAAGTAGCTGGGACTACAGGCTCATGCCACCACTCCTAGCTAATTTTTCTATTTTTAGTAGAGACGGGGTCTCGTTCTTGCTCAGGCTGGTCTCGAACTCCTGATCTCAAGCAATACCTCCCACCTCAGCCTCCCAGAGTGCTGGGATTACAGGCGTGAGCCACCACACCTGGCCGGAAAAAGGGGTTGATTTTTTTTCTCCCCTATACACACGTTCAACTGACTTGGCCCAAACTGACTTCTCCCAAGTCTTCCCCGTTTCAGAAAATGGCAGTACCATTTTGCTAAATATTCCTCCCAGATGCTTAAGTCATCTTTAATTCTGCTCTTCTTGCCCCTGTCCCAATGTCTAGCCCATGAACATGACCCATTTGCTCTGAATATGGCCACCTTTCTCCGTTTTGACTGTTAGTTCCTGAAACCCTTCCCCTGTCCCCCTCTTCAAATCTTTTTTTTTTTTTTTAGAGACAGGGTCTTGCTCCGTTGCCCAAACTGGAGTGCAGTGGTGTGATCATAGCTCACCATAACCTAGAATTCTTGGGCTTAAGTGATCCTCCTGCCCCAGCCTCCCAAGTAGCTGGGACTACAGGCGCGCATCACCACATCCGGCTAATTTTTTGTATTTTTTATAGAGATGGTGTCTTGCTGTATTTCTCAGGCTGGTCTTGAACTTCCAACCTCAAGCAATCTCCTCCCGCCTTGGCCTCCCAAAGTGCTGAGATTACAGGCATGAGCCACCGTGCCCAGCCAAAAAACTTTCTATTTTGAAATAATTTCAGATTTGCAGAAGATCTGCCAAGCTGGTACAGAGAGTTCTTTCGTATCTGTCACCCACCTTCCCCTGATGTCAACATCTTTCATAACCGTGGTACATTTGTCACAACTAAGAGATTAACTAACCTCGTTACAGTATTAGTCACTAAACTGAGAACCTAAATTTCAATTTCACCAATTTTCCCCTGACGTCCTTTTTCTGGTCCAGGGTTCTATCCAAAGCATCCCATCACGTTTAGTTGTCACATCTCCTTAGTATCCTCCGATCTGTGACAGTTTCTTGGTCTTTTTTGTTTCTCATGCCCTTGTCACCTTGGAAGTACACTGCTCAGGTATTTTGTAGAACGTCCTTCAATGTAGGACAAATGTCTAATGCCGTCTCATGATTGAAGTTACAGGTTTGGGGGATGATATCAGACAGGTCCAAGTGTCCCCCCCCTCACATGTCAGGGGCCCATGATGGCCACACGACTGGTGATGTTGACTTTGATTACTTGGTTAAGGCAGTAGATTCCAGGTTTCTCCACTGTCAAGTTACGTTTTTCCCCCTTTCAGTGCTTTATTTCTTAGAAGGGAGTCACCAAATCCAGCTCATACCCAAGGAGGGGAATTAAGCTCTACCTCTTGGAGGGAGGAATAGCAAAGAATTTATGCACGTATCTTAACAATTCCCTGGTGATTAATATTTTGGGAAGGATACATGGAGGGTAGGCAAATTGTCCTGCTTCTCCTTAAAGTTTCATCTGCTAAATTTAGCATCCATTGGTGGATCTTGCGTGCTGCAATTATTACTGTGATGTTCGCCTAAGGGTGACTTTCTATCTCTCATTCCTTCTACATTTATTAATTAGACATCTTCTATAAGGAAGATTGGTCCTTCCTCTTCCCATTTATTTATTCGACCATTTATTTATATCAGTAGGAAACAGAGCCTCACTTTAAGTCTCTGTTTAAACTCTGTTTAAACTCATGAGTATTTATTTAGTTATTTGGATCACAATGATCTTTGCAATCTCATATCAGATTCCATCATCTACTGAAAACCTTCCAGAAGCTTCCTTATATGCTTAGGAGTAAAATCTAAATGCCTTACTTACCTTCAAGCTCTCTAAACTCCCTACGTATTTTGAGGTCCTCTGTTTTCCTTGCCCACTTTTTCCCTCACTCATTCCTGCTGTGGCCCAACTGGTTTATTTAAAATCACTTAATTGCACCACCTTAATCCCCCTGAAACTTTTGTTTTTTGAGACAGGGTCTCACTTTGTGACCCTGGGTAGAGTGCAGTGGCGTCATCATAGCTCATGGCAACCTCAGACTCTGAGCTCAAGCAATCCTCTTGCCTCAGCCTCCTGAGTAGCTCAGACTATAGGTGCGCACCACCGTGCTCAGGTAATTTTTTCTATTTTTTAGTATCGACGGGGTCTCGTTCTTGCTCAGGCTGGTCTTAAACTCCTGACTTCAAGTGATCCTCCCGCCTTGGCCTCCCAGAGTGCTAGGATTACAGGCATGAGCCACTGTGCCCAGCCCCCCTGAAATTTTGTCTTGGATGGAATATTCCCCCTCCTCACCTTCGTGAGACCCTTCTCCGACTGCCCTGTGCAAACAATTTTCTTCCTTCACCTCTCGAACCCTAACTGGAATTAGATATATATTTCCTTGTGTATCATTTGTCTTGTTCACTGCTGTAACCCCAGAATGCAGAACATAGTAGTTGTTCAATAAATACTTGTCAAATAAATGAATACATAAGCCTAGAAGAGCAGGGAGAGAGAGAGCCATTTATTTCCTCTCTGGTTATAGTAACAACAGCTTGCATCTATGGTACACAGGCGCCAGGTACTCAGGATAACTACACTTTAGGTCTCTGTTTCATCACGTGTAAAATGAAGATAAAAGAATCTATCTCCAAGACCGTTCAGAGGATGAAATGAGATAATGTACACGAAGACCATGCTCGCAGCCGACATTCAACAATTATTTGTATTGCCGCTATCTGTAGAATGGGCATGCCAGGGCTCTACTACATAGAACTGTTGGAAGCTCAGGACGTGTTCTGCACATGTAAAGCAATACGTGATTGATGCTATCGCTGTCATTATCACCAGCCCACCAGTCCACACATAGAAAAGATGCTTTCATCGGATCTCACCTTTTCTCTATCTTTTTTTTACTTTTATTTTTTGCAAATCGCTTTCCTTGGCCTGGCTCGGCCGCCAAGGGATGCTCGTCAGGCCTCTGCCCACCGCGTCTGGGCGCATATAGCTCTGGGCTAAGGACTCCGGCCCTTCTGGACCACAGGCTCCCACCGCCCCGCCCACGGGCCTGGACCGCCCGTGGTCTCCATGGAAACCCACTAGACACAGGGAGGCGTGACGCCATTGAGATAGACAGCTATCTTCACCTATCAGATCAAAGCTTTCTGGGCGAGGAAAGCAAACGGGGCTCGTAATTGGTGCGTCTTTGGGGGAGGGCGGGAATATGGCGACGGGCCGCGGGGGCTGTTACCTTTGCTACCAACCAAGAGCCGAGACGGCTTTGATGGACAGGCATAGCGCGAGTGCGGGCTTTCGCTCAACCGGCGGGCCGCTGTCTCGAGAATGGGCCAATGAGGAGACGGCGGGGGTGGGGCGAAGGGGCCGGTTGCTCCGGAAGTGGAGGGAGGGGGTGAAAATGGCGCCCAGCTCGAAATCGGAGCGGAACAGCGCGGCCGGGAGCGGCGGCGGCGGCCCCGGAGGAGCCGGGGGGAAGCGGGCAGCAGGGCGGCGGCGGGAGCATGTCCTCAAGCAGCTGGAGCGGGTCAAGGTGAGGCCTGGAGTCTGGGAGGAGCGCGCCGGAGGGTGGGGAGTAGGAACGAGGGAGGCGGAGGGAGGGAGGGCGTTCGCGGGGTGAGGGGTTGGGGGCGGGGCCCCAGGGGCGGGGGCTTGGATGAGGCGCCGGGTGGGGCCCTGGGGTGGGGGTTTGAATGGAGGGGGCTCAGGCGGGGGCTTGGATGGAGGAGGCTGGGGCGAGTCGCCGGCGCTGGGGCTTGGATGGAGGGGGCTGGGGGCGGGGCCCCGGTGAGGGGGCTCCGAGCTAGGGTACCCTAGAGGCCGCAGGAAGTCAAGAGGAAGGGGCGATCCAGGTTCAGATCCATTTTTCAAAGCCCCGCTCCCATGGCCCCTCCATCATGGAACCTTCCCGCCCCCTTTGCAGAGCCCCTGCCACCGGCTTTCGGCTTCCTCCGCCCGGTATTCCTTCTCTCTGCCCCAGCTCCGACCACACGGGACCTGGAATTCCTGTACCTGGGTCGGCCTCCTCCGTTGAATGCGGGGGAGCTCCCTGGATAGGCCTGAGTCTTCCCCCGCAGAGTGGGAGCTACCTAAGCAGGGCTCTGTCTTCCGCATCAGACTGGAAACTCCCAGACCTGGGGGATATCTCCCCCATCAGTTTGGGAATTCTGGGAGGGCAAAGATGTGACTCTCCCGTCAGGTGGGCAGTAACGGGCAAGACTGTCTCTGTGAACAGATACTGAGGCTGGGAGCCCTGTCAGGGCAGAGCTGTGTCTCCCCCTTTTGACTGGGAGCTCCCTGGGCTGGGACAGTCTCCGCCCTCAGCCTGAGAGCTCCCTGGGCTTGGCTGTGGCTCCGCCCTTAGCTTGGACGCTCCTTGGGATTGTATGTCTCCTTTCAGCCTGGGCCTCGCTGACAGGGCTGTTTGCTCCGTCAGACTGAGATCTCCTTGAGGGCAGGGCTGTTTCTGCCATCAGTCAGGAGCTCCCCAGACAGGGCTTTTCCCCACCAGATTGGAATCCCCTGAAGGCAGGGCTTGTCTCCCATCAACCTGGGTAGGAAGACTGAAGGTACTCTGATCCCCCAGTGCTTGGCCTGTGCCTGTCTGTCCCCAGAAATCCTTCCTTGGTGACGTTCCTTGGGATGAGGGAGTTGGGTGGAAGGTGGCAGTTAATTGGGAAGAGGGAATCCTGCAGGAGTTTTGGGCCCCCAGTGAGGCCAGGGCTGTCCCAAGGAGCCTGAGCCCCCCTTGTTTGTAGGCTGGGATGGTCGGGGACAGGTGAATGCCGTTCAGGCCCCTGTCCCAGCCTCCTTGATGGGATGGACACCCACAGCGTAGTGCACCATGGGACAGTCTTCAGGGAGGGAGCCAGGTGGCCCGGCATGGGCCAAGGTGACTGAGGAGCCTTCCTGGAGAGGTGACACTGGGCTCAAGCAGGAGAAACCGAGGCTGAAGAGCTGTGAAGATGGGAGGATGGGTGGGTCTCAGGTGGAGGTGGAACCTCAGGTGAGGTCCACCTGGCTTCCCTATCCCCAGCCCTTCCACCTCCCAGAGCTTGGCCTACCCTTGATGGTATGGCGGGCAGGCAGTGGCCTGTGCGGCTGGGCGGGCCGCTGGGTGCTGCTCCGCCTCTCTGCCTTGGGCGAGGGCGCTGGGGGGCTGCAGATGGTGCCTGAAGAGCTCCCACCGCCCCTTCCTCAGATCAGCGGGCAGCTCTCCCCTCGCCTCTTCCGGAAGCTGCCACCTCGGGTCTGCGTGTCCCTCAAGAACATCGTGGATGAGGACTTTCTCTATGCAGGGTGAGGCTGGGGCCGGGCCGGGCGGTGCAGCCGGCTGGGAGCGGCGGGCTCGCCCTGACCTGGCTGCTGTGCTCCCTCCACCCCCGCAGACACATCTTCCTGGGCTTCTCCAAGTGCGGCCGCTACGTCCTCTCCTACACCAGCAGCAGCGGGGACGACGACTTCTCCTTCTACATCTACCACCTGTACTGGTGGGAGTTCAACGTCCACAGCAAGCTCAAGCTGGTAGGGCCAGGCCCTCCCCCGTGGGAGGTTCCAGTGTCATCTTGCCCTTCACACAGTGTGACCTGGCAGTCACAGCACCCCCCCGAGCCTCAGATTCCTCGTGTGTTAGATGGCCGTGATGTATTCGTGAGGCCATTGTCAAGATTCCACATGCGAGGTTGAACCATATGAAATTACCTTTTTTTTTTGAGGCAGAGTCTCACTCTCTTACCCCGGGCAGAGCGCAGTGGTGTCATCATAGCTCACTGCAACCTCAAACTCCTGTGCTCAGGCCATCCTCCTGCCTCAGCCTCCCGAGTAGCTGGGACTACAGACGTGCGCCACTGCGCCTGGCTGAGTTTTCTGTTTTTAGTAGAGACGGGGTCTCACTCTTGCTCAGGCTGGTGTTGAACTCCTGAGCTCAAGCGATCCTCCCGCCTCGGCCTCCCAGAGTTAAATTACTATTTTTATGCTTCAAAATAGGTAAGCGGTGGCAATTCCATTTGGTTCAGCACAGCCTATAAAGCCCACGGAACATCATTGGCTCAGGCCAGGTGGGATGTGTTAGCTGTATCAGGGCCACACAGGCTGCTGCACTGGCTTTAACCTTGGCCTCCCTTGAACCCCCACAGGAGATGGGTGCTGTTAGCTCTGTTTACACATGAGCTCAGAGAGGTGAACAGGTTTCAGGGTAGGCTGGGCTTAGAATCAATACGTCTGGCCAAGTCCCCTCTGTTGGGACAGGGCTCCCATCAGCTGTGTCCTGTCCTGGGCCTGGCTTCCCCAGCCTGTCCTCAGGCAAGGCCGAGGGGTCTGGTGGGGGCTGCCTGCGGCTGTCCTGCCAGACCAGTTCTGGCCGATTCCAGCCCAGCATCGAGCAGCCTCAGGTCTGGGCTGCTCCTGACCTTGGACTGACCGTGAACATGCCGCTCAGGTCCGGCAGGTCCGGCTCTTCCAGGACGAGGAGATCTACAGTGACCTGTACCTAACAGTGTGCGAGTGGCCCAGTGATGCCTCCAAGGTCATCGTCTTCGGCTTCAAGTGAGACCTGGGGACCGGGGAGGCCGCAGATGGGTAGGGGAGGGCTGCAGCCGGCCCCTAGGCGTGGGCCAGGCGGCTGAGGGTGTGCTGGCCCCCAGCACGCGCTCGGCCAACGGGATGCTCATGAACATGATGATGATGAGTGACGAGAACCACCGCGACATCTACATCAGCACCGTGGCCGTGCCGCCACCGGGCCGCTGTGCTGCCTGCCAGGATGCCAGCCGGGCCCACCCAGGTGAGGGGGCTGGGGACCTGGGGGTGCGGGCCGCCTGCCCCCTGCCCTGGGGCTGCAGGTGAGCTGTTGCGGCCTGTGTTGCTGCAGGCGACCCGAGCGCACAGTGCCTGCGGCACGGCTTCATGCTGCACACCAAGTACCAGGTGGTCTACCCCTTCCCCACCTTCCAGCCCGCCTTCCAGCTCAAGAAGGACCAGGTGGTGCTGCTCAACACCAGCTACTCCCTGGTGGCCTGCGCCGTCTCGGTCCACTCGGCAGGTAGGTCCCCTGGGGTCTGAGGCCAGGCCAGCACCAGCTGCGAGGCCCCTCCGACTCCACCCAGCAGTGCCCTGAGGCTGATCCTGTTCCAGGCCCAAGATACAGACTAGGAGACCGAGGCACAGAGAGGTGACGCCTCTTGCCCAAAGTCACACAGCCAGGAAGTGGGAATGCTGGGGTCCACACGCAGCCACGCCCCACCACAGAGCTGTCCACTAGAACTTCCTGCTGGGCTCGGATGTCCCATATCCGTCTTGTCCACCACGGTCACCTCTAGTAGCCACTTGGAACATGGCACGTGTGACTGAGGAACTGAGGAACTGAGCTTCTGATGTTATTTAATTTTAGTTATTTTAAGTTGAAGTAGCCCAGCGCGGCTGGGCCGCAAAGCGCCACTTTCTCTCAAAAAGAGCGATGCCAATGAGACATCTCGTGGAGTGGCTGGTGGGCAGACGCTGTCTTACATCTTTGATATCGGAGAAATGCCAGTGAAAATCACAACATGTCCCTTGACGGTGACAAATGTTAGAAGGCTGGAGAATGCTGCCGGCTCGCAGCAGTGGGAGGGAAGGGGGCCTCCGGGGCCACTTGGCGATGGAATCGTGGCTGCGGCCCAGTGGCTCCACACTCGGGTCTCTCCCTCTGGGAGATTCTCCCGGGTCCCTAAGCGACACATCCAAGGCTGCAGAGGGGGAGCTGGGGTCACCTGGGTATTGGGAAAGGCATCTGTCCCTGGGTGTGGGAAGGTAGGAGCCTGTGGGGTCGAGGGCAGCCCGGGGAGCGGCAGTGAGAGCCCAGAACGCACGTCCACGGGGCGTGTGTCAAAGACGTGCACATACATACCACGGGAGGGTATTTCCTTGGCCATTTTCAACTTCACTCCCCGCCTCGCCCTGCCCCGGAAGGGCCAGCACGTGGTGGGCAGCGGCCTGGATTCTCATGGTGTGACCTTGGACAAATCCCTGTGTCAGCCAGTCTGGAGGACATGGGTCTCCTCTCGCAGGTTGCTTCTGTGGGGCTCAGGGAACATGTTGGGGGTTCTCTTGTGACCCCCCACGGTCCTCAGAGGGCGTTTGGTCTCCAGACGGGTGGAGATTGAGCCGGTCTGGGCCGGGAAGGAGAGGGCTGAGGAGCAGACGCTTACGTGGCTCTGCCCAGCTTCGCTGTAGACTGGGCTCCCCGGGCGCAGGCTTCTCTCTGCCCTGTTCACTCCCGTGTCCTTGGTGTGGGGCGCACACAGGAAGGGGGTTTGAATGGATGTGTCTGTGCACGTGTGGGTAGGTGGTGCCTGTGTGTGTAAAGGTCTTTTCCCTTCTGGGTGTTTCAAAGTGACCGCTTAAACATAGGTAAGTCTTCTAGAAGGGTCTCGCCAAGGTGGATTTCTAAGAGTCCCGGGGCAGTGAGGGAGGTCTGGGGAGTGTCCTGAGCTTGAACTGGTTCACTGGCCCCTTCTCCCACGTCACTTTTCTTGTTCCAGGCGATAGCAGCTTCTGCCAAATCCTGTATGACCACACCACCTGCCCCCCGGCACCTCCCAGCCCGCCTGAGCCCCAGAGCCCAGAGCTGCCCCCCGCTCTCCCCAGCTTCTGCCCTGAGGTGGCCCCAGCCCAGCCCTCTGGGGCCCCCGAGCCCTCCCCTGCCGTTGCTAAAGCCAAGGAGTTCGTGGCTGACATCTTCCGCAGGGCCAAAGAGGCCAAGGGCGGGGCCTCCGAGGAAGCCAGGCCACCCCCCTGCCCAGGGCCCTCAGGTAGCTGCTGCCCTGCGCCCCCTGAGCCCCTGGCCCCATGTGGGGAGGCAGCACCCCAGGACAGCCCCCGTGCAGCAGAGGCCGCTGCCCCCGAGCCCGGCTACGTCAACTACACCAAGCTGTACTACGTGCTGGAGTCAGGAGAAGGGGCAGAGCCAGAGGACGGTGAGCGGGGCGCCTGCCAGTTTCGGGGGGGGCCAGCCCAGAGGGGTCTCTGGGCCACCTACCACCTCTACGCCCACTCCCTGCTTCTCCAGAGTTTGAGGACGACAAGATCTCCCTACCCTTCGTGGTGACCGATCTTCGTGGCCGAAACCTGCGGCCCATGCGGGAGCGGACCGCCGTCCAGGTGGGTGCTGGGCAGGCTGAGTGGCAGCCCCAGGGCGCCTGCTGGGGGGCCGTGGTGTGACTCTCCCCGGCCTCTGTGCCCACCTGCCCACAGAGCCAGTACCTGACAGTGGAACAGCTCACGCTGGACTTCGAGTATGTCATCAACGAGGTCATCCGCCATGACGCCACCTGGGGCCACCAGTTCTGCTCTTTCAGCGACTATGACATAGTCATTCTCGAGGTGGGCCCAGGGCTGGGCAGGGTGGCCCCGGGGGCTCCTGCATCTGAGTCCCCTCAGCAGTTGGCGCTGTCCTCCTCCACACCCAGGTCTGCCCGGAAACCAACCAGGTCCTCATCAACATTGGCCTGCTGCTCCTAGCGTTCCCGTCCCCCACCGAGGAGGGCCAGCCCCGGTGAGTGGGCAGGGGCCCCCACGCCCCCTCGCCCAGGCGCGGCCACATTCAGACCCTTCAGCTTGGGCGAGAGGGGACATGGGAAAGCTGCCCCTTGTTCCACAACCTGGATGGGCCCCTCCATTGCTTCTCCGAAGACAGAAGCCCCTCAGGGAGTCCTAGGTGCCGGCTAAGGGACCTGGTGGTCCCAGCCCTGCTCCTGTTTGGCTCCCTCCCCACTGCAGACCAAAGACCTATCATACCAGCCTCAAGGTGGCATGGGACCTCAACACGGGCATCTTCGAGACAGTCAGTGTGGGCGACCTCACTGAGGTCAAAGGGCAGACCAGGTGAGGTGGGGCCGGGGGCGGTTCGGGGGCAGCAGCTAGGGCCACGAGAGCCACTCATCCACTTGCCCCGCAGCGGCAGCGTCTGGAGCTCCTACCGCAAGAGCTGCGTGGACATGGTCATGAAGTGGCTAGTGCCCGAGAGCAGCGGCCGCTACGTCAACAGGATGACCAACGAGGCCCTGCACAAAGGTGGGGCTCGGCGAGCGTGGGGTGGGCAGGGACACGGACCCTCACCCAGGTGCCAGGCCAGGCCCAGAGCAGGCGGGTTCACGAAGGCTGAAGGCTGGGAAGGCTGCCGGGCCGGTGGGCGTCCTGGGATGGGGATGAGGGGCGTGTGGCCCAGCTCGGCAGGTGTGGGGCCTGGGAGCCCCCAGCCAGTTGTTCATTCACACAACAGACCTTTATTGGATGGCAGCAGGGTTCCTGCCTTCTGGAACCTTCTGCTTCCAGCACCAAGTCACTTGGGGGGTGGCTGTGGGGCCTAGACAGCCAGCAACTCCATGGCTGTGTCCCCGCCTGTCCCTGCAGGGTGCTCACTAAAGGTTCTGGCGGACAGCGAGCGATACACGTGGATCGTGCTGTGAGGGCCCGGCCGCCCTGGACACTGACCCCAACTACCTCCGCGGCCCGGGAGCTGGCCGCCCCCCGGGCTGGCCTCTTCCTGGCCGGCCGACCACGACCCGCACTGGTGTTAGGCTGCGGGAAGGGCGCTGGGCGGGGCAGCCCCTGGTGGCCTGAGAGTCTGGACGCTTTCTATTTATGCCTATTTAAGTTGGGAAGAGGCAGAGGGAGGGAGCCCCCTGCCCCACCGGCCTCGAGCGCCCCGCCGTCACCCCGAGCTGGGCATGGGCCCGGACTCCTTGTGCATTCGCCCCTTTCCCCGGCTACAGGTGTGCACACTGCCCTCGCGGAGGCCGAAAGGACCCCGTTACCCCTCTGCCCGCCCCCAGCCCCCCAGCCCAGGTGGCATCCCCACTTCCTTCCTCTTCATGTAATAAATGTTTAATTTCTGCACCTCGCCAAGGTCCCGTGACTGCAAGTCAGGGCCCGGCAGAAGGCCCCCACCAAGGCCACCACGTCAGCAGTAGACAAATACCACAGCGGAATTTATTGTGTTTTAAGAAAGAACTACAAAAAGGTAGAAAACAGCTCGGCACACTAAACTACCACACGTGTGGACACTTTCACCGCCAGGAGAGGGGGCCCCGGGCCCTGGGCAGGGCCACCCCAAAAGCTGTAGCACGCGGAGCACACAAAATAGTGATTTTTATACAATAGGTCAGATTTTCCTTTTCTGTTGCGGTTTTTGTTTTTGCCATAAACATCTATCTCACAGGTTGAAAACACTGAGGAAACTCGAACAGATAAGGCCATGATGGTTGGAAAAAAAACCCAAGTTACCGACTCCGCTCGGGCGGCGCTCACAAATCGCACAATAGTCATGGGGTGGGGGCACGGCACAGAGGAGAAGCACAGTCTCCGGGAAGAGAAGGTTCCATTACAGACCAGCGGCGCGGAGAGCGTGGGGCGGGGTCTTGGATCTGGGGAGCACCGGCCCGGGCAGGTGCGGACACCCTGCGGCTCTGCTGCCGGCGGCTCTTCTTTGGAAGCTGGAGGCCGTGTCCCCGCCGCCCGCCCTCCCCCCAGGCGGGCCGGGCAGGGCCCTGTCTCCGGCTGCGGGGCAAGGGAGGGCCCAGCGCTGGAGAAGATGCGACACCCACGGCTTTAATTGCACTTAATACCAAGAAGGGGAAGCAGTGGGGGTGCTGGGGGAGGGGTCCCGGGGCTGCTGCTGACAGTGGGGGTCCCCAGTCGACGCCCACCTGCTCCCGCCCAGGGGCTCAGGGCGGGGGCCCAGGTCAGGCTGTGCAAAGCCAGCGAGCTGAATAAGTTAAAAGTTCCGCGGGGGAGGGGGCCTGCCTGCCTGCCCCCGGGGTGGCGGGAGGGAGGGGCCGAGGGCGGGAGATGCTGCGGCCTTCGTGGGGGCCAAGGGGCCGAGCTGGACGCCCCGCAGGGCACCTGGGCACGGCGGCGGTTCCTTAAGGCACGTCTTTTGTGTCAGAGTTTGCAGCTGCGGCTCCGCCCAGCCCAGGGGTTGTGCCGGCCCTGTCCGGGAGCGGGGCCCCCTCCCCGTTTTGGCCGAGGCTGGAGCGGTGACAGCGAAGCCACAGAAGCTGTGAGGGACCCTGGCGTGGAGGGGCGGCGGGGCGGGGGCGGGCGGGGCGGGGGCCGCGGGCTTAGCTGGAGGGCAGCGCCTGCAGGAAGAGGCCGCGCGCGTCGGTCCGCGCCAGCTTGGCCGGCGGCTCCAGGGCCTCGGGGCCCAGCGCGGGCGACTCGCTGCCAGCGGCCAGCGAGATGTCCTGGGGCAGCTCGTCCTCGCTCTCCTCCTCCTCTTCCTCCTCCTCATCTGGGGCACATGGACCAGGACCGGCTCAGCGCAGGGCCTGGCCGGGACCGCCAGCTCCTCCACCCCAGCCCTGGGTGGGAATACGTCCCGCCTACCTTTGTCGGGGTCCAGGGTGTTCAGCGAGGTGGCCAGGTTGGCGAACTGGAGGGAGGGGAGAAGAGAGAGGGTGAGGACCCCGCCGCCTGGCTCCCCGCCCGCGCCCCCCGCGCCCCGCCGCCTGGCACCTCGCCCATGACGGCGATAGGGGTCTCGCCCTTGGCCTGGGCCACGCGGTGCTCGATCAGGTAGTACATGTACTCGTCGTAGAGCAGCCGGATAAGGTGGAAGGAGCCGAAGCTGGCGGCGCTGCGCAGGGTCAAGTCCCGGATCACCATGGAGCTGGAGAAGGCCACGGAGAAGAGGCCATCAGGCCCCGCCCGGCCCGGGCCCTCGCCACGATTGCCCGAGGCAACGCCCTCGGACCTCGAGCAACCTCAGCGACCCCGGGCTGGGCCCCCGCAGGCTTCCCTGGGACGGCCAACATTGGGAACCGAGGTCCAGGCACCGCCCGCCACCCGCGGGCTCCCATCTACACAGAACAGCACCTGAGCTGCCTCGGGGGGCGGGGCCTCGCTTGGTCCCGCCCTTGGCTCACCCGGGAGGCGGGGTCCTCTCTGGCCCCGCCCCCACTCGATGCCGCAGCGCATGCGCACCTATAGAAGGACCACTTGAGGAGGAAGAGCTTGGCTGCCTTGGGGAAGCCGGCGCTGCCCTGGTAGGGCTTGAGCACCTGGCTCACCACGCCGTCCAGCCAGGCCGCCCACTGCTCCAGCGAGTTCTGCTGCTGCAGCGTCACCTTGAAGTCCTGCTCCAGCCGCTGCACCACGCGGTCCTCGCAGCGGCACACCCACGAGGCCTGCTCCTGGGGCACAGCAGGCAGACGGGCAGCTCAGCCGCGGCTGCCCCGCCAGGCTGCCCCCTCCCCCGCCCCACGCAGCGCCCCGCGCGCACCTGCACGTTGGCGAAGTCCACGCGGTTGAGGTCGCTGAGCATCTGGTTGATCTGCGCGGTGTTCTGCAGCACGGCGCGCGCCGCCTGCGCCAGGTGGTTGAGCGACGTGTAGCGCCGCAGTGTCTGCGCAAAGGCGCCGGCCGCTGCCACCTGCGTGCGGGTCGGGATTGTGGCTTCTGGAGAAGCCCCGCCCGCCGGCCTCTGCCCCACCCGCTGCGACCTCTCGGAGCCTGTTTCCTCTTTCCTAAAAAAGGAGGGCTGTGCCTCGCTGCTTTTGTTAGGAGACCAAGGGGTTAAGATTTTCGAACTTTGGGTGCCCACCCACCAGTGTGGGTCAAAAAAATCAATTTATTGTGTTTTGCGCAGCATCGTTATTTTTTAAACGAAAGAACGCAATAGAAAATGTGGAGGGTAGCTTTAATAAACATTTGTTTTCATTTTGTTTCAGTACCATACCCTCGAATCTCAGCTCTAGAGGGACAGGGTTTTGTCCGTCTTGTCAATTACTTTGCTCTGAGAATGAGGCTGGGCACGCAGTAGGTGCTCAATAAATGCGTGCTGCCTGAATAAATGAATACACAAGTCTTGCCAATTTGCCTGAAGGGCTTCTACTCTTCCCACAGGCCCCAGCCCCTGGGGTCCGGCCGGCCACCTCTCTGGTCCCCCAGGAACCAGCACAGCCCGTCCTCGCGTCTAAGCAGTTAGCGGGTGTGCAGCGCTGATGGAAAGGGCTGTTCTGCTTCCTTACAGATGTTGTTGCCTTTTTAAGAAACGTTTCATCTATTTCTGAACACCTAAAGTGCTTTCTAGCCAAGCTGTCTGCAGAGAACTACTGTCGATTTGCACTCCACTTTTCCTTTGCTCAAGATGCTGTTTTGAGTCCAAAAACACACTACAAAGGGATTGTGTGTCAGAAGCGGGCACCCGAGGAAGCTGGTTAGTGGACAAAGCCCAGGGCCCTCTCTGACGTGGATGAGGCCCCCCCTTCCCCATGTCATCCCCTGAACAGGTGTGGGGACAAATCTTACTGCAGCCCCAGAGGCGGGAAGGAGGAGCCGGCTGTGAGCCGGGCTGGCCCTCACGCCCTCGCGACCTCACCTTCACCCGCAGCATCTCCTCGGGGATGTTCACCATGGCGTGGGTGAGCCAGCTCTCCAGGCTCTTGGCGAAGTTCCGGATTGCTTGGGTCAAGGCACCTGTGGGCCGCGGCGGGGGCTGGTGAGGGCGGGTGGGTGCGTTCGGGGTGCGGGGGCTGCCGGGCACGGGGCTGAACACTCACTGGGGATGGGCCGCAGCACGTCGGGGATGAGGATCTCCACCAGGCCCTGGTACAGCGCGTTGTCACAGTGCTTGGTCCACTGGAGCACGGGCTCGAACTTGGAGAGGAGCACCAGGCTGGCCTTGGGCAGCCGCTTCTCGGACTCGTCGTGCCTGCAGGCACCCACCCCACCCCGGGGTCACTCAGGCACTCCATGCTCCTGCACCCAGGACCAGAAAGGCACAGGTACCCCCAGTCCCTGCTCCGGGCTCAGGCTGGTGCAGACCCCCTAGGGGTCAGAGGGGGGTCCTACACCCCACCCTGCACAATGCGGTGAAAGGGGCCTCGGAACCCACCCACCCCAGGCAGGAGATGGTGTCCCGCCAACACTCCTGGGATTGCTGGGACATGACCCACCCTGCACCACCCCGGCCACTAGATGGACACACACACACACTCTGGGAAGTCAAGGGCATGTGCACCCCACAAGATGCAGGGGTCGGGCAGATGTCCCACTCCTGCATGATGCCAGAGGTCAGGCCACTCTACCCCCGGGCAGCTGACTCTCTGGGAAGAGGTCGTGCCCTCCTGCCCCCGTCACGCTGCGAGACTCACACGGCCAGAGGCGGCGCCTCGCCGGGCTGGCTGAGGTTGTGCCTCCAGAAGGTCTTCCACAGGGTCTCCACCAGGGTGAACTGCAGGTTCACCATGACGTCCACGATAGCCTGCGGAGAGACAGACGCTCAGGGCGGCCGCAGGGCCGTGTGGCCCTCCCCCGCCCACGGCTGGGCCCCCGCCCTCCCGTCCTACCTCACAGTGTTCCCGGTACAGGACCTGGAAGGCCTTGATGTCCCCAGGCCCGACGCCCTCGGGTAGGACTTTGCCCTGGAGGTCGAGCTCTGTGAAGTCAGGGAGGCTCCGAGAGGCATCTGGGGGGTGGGGACGTGACGACACCCTTCATCCCAGCCTGCCTGCCCACTGCCACCAGCCTACTGAGTTGTCATCACTTTCCCACCAAGTCGGGGTCCCCCATGTGCAGGGAAAGATGGCGGGGCTCAAAGAGGGTGAGTGCCTGGCCCAGGGTCCCAGGATGGGGGAAGACTCCAGAGCCCATGCTCTTCCAGCACAGAGAACATAAGGGCCTTGTAAAGGCCCAGCCCTGCCTACCAAGTGGTGGCACTAGGCACCCCCTTGGGACGTGGGCCCCCGAGTCCAGGCTGCACCCCCATACCCACCTGGCCAGGGAGCAGGCTACCAGGGCCCAGCCAGGGCCACAGGGATGCTGACCTGAGCCTGAGGGCCCCAGGGAGGGCCTGGCCATGGACAGTCACCCTGGTGACACCCCTTGACTGTACCAGAAGTGTCATCCCCCTGACAGGGCAGCCTGGAAGTCTGGCGCTTGTGAACAGGAGAACCCCCGGGAAGTGGGCCACCACGTGGTCACTGTCGAGGATACGTGGCTGGTACATGCTGCATTCTTGGCGTTTGCTCATTTTCTTAGCATCGCTTTGTCTCGTTTTCCTTAATTATTGTTTGCATTTTTCTTTTTTAGAAGTTCACTTCCGGAAACCCTGCACACCGCACACCTGCCTTCTAACCGCACGGACACCCCGGCTCTGCGGAACCGCCAGGCGGGCAAGGAAGCGGCCGGCACGAGGGCTCACGAAGGGAGGTCACTGCCCCGCTATACCTCGGACTGACGATTACCGTGGCCCATCCAAGCAACCAAGTCCATGTGGGTGGGATTTAAGATCTCACGCGGCATAAAGGGGGCTTTGCTGGAGGGCTCAGAAACCGGGGAAAAACTGCCCATTGAAATGAACAGGAATCCGCCTCAGAGAGGGTTCCTGGGGACTGACCCGTCGCTGTGGATGAGGACTGTGATGTCTCACCGTCTCCCTGGGCATCTCTCGCCCAGCCCTCCCCACCTCCCCAGAGGCTGCCTGCCGCCACCCGGCTTTGGGAACCACGTGCTCTCCTGGGGCCGCAGGCCAGGGCGCGCTCACCCAGGAACTGCTGGTACTGCTGCACCTGCGCGCTGATGTCCGACAGGCCCGCGCTCTGCTGCTGGCCCACGGCCACGCCGTTGGTCATGCCTTCCATCTTCTGGATGGGCTTGAGCCTGAGAGCGAGAACACGAGCAGGCCGGCCGTGGGGGAGGCCCCGGTGCACCCTTCCCTGCCCGCCCGCCCCGGTCCGGCCCCGCCTCCTACCTCTGCTTCTGCGAGAAGGGCTGGCCCCGCATGGCCATGTGCTGCTGGTCGTCCATGAGCCGCAGGAGGGGCGAGCTGGCCTTGATGCGCAGGCCGTAGTAGTGGTACTTGGAGTTGCCCCTGGGAGCGGGGTGGAGGGTGAGGGCCGGGCTGGGGGGCCTCGCGCCACACCCGCATTCACTGGGGGACTGACTAAATGGAGATGCCCCTGTCCCGCAGAGCTGGCTGTGCTGCTCTGGGCACACGAAGGGGCTGTGGGTGTCGGGAGAGAGCCAGGACTCGGCCCAAGGTTGTGCACGAATGAGTGAATGAGGTGACACCCACGCCGGGAACTGGAACTGAGAGACGAGCAGGGGTGACCCTGGGCAGGGGTGGGGGTCGCCAAGGAGAGGAGGCGAGGGGTGGATTCATGGGATGGCTTCTTGTCCCTCCCAGCACGAAGCTGCCGGCTCACGGGGCCTGATTAAGCACCACCTGTGTGCGGCGCCCGCATCCTCAAGGTATGTGCGTTTCGGACGGGTCAGAAACGAGATAAGGAGATGACATACAGGGCACACTGGAGGGTGCTCAGTGCTAAGGCAGCCAGGGGACACCCGAGTAAGGAAGCAGGGAGGATACACAAGGCACAGGGCACGGCCCGTGCAAAGGCTCTGGGGTGCGATGAGCGGGTGAAGCCAAGGAGCCTCCAGGACGCCAGTGGGCTGGAGTGGAGTGGCCCAGACACCCGCGGCGGCCCCACCTGGTGCCCAGCCGGCGGGTGCGCAGACCCATGAAGACGGAGCGGATGAGTTTGCCGAAGGAGGCGGCGTTCACGGGCTCCAGCTTCTGCTCCTGGCAGTGCAGCAGGTAGTGGCAGTAGAGGGTGCTCCGCGGCAGGCTCACGCCCTCGGCCGTCTCGTAGTTGTCCAGGAGCCACTGGACCTGGGGCCGGAGGGAGGGCAGGAGCGTAGCATTCAGAATCGCTTTTGTGTCCTGAGTGCCGCGGCTACGTGCTCTGTCTCTGTCCACTTCGCTCTGTGATCCTGACGGCCCAGCCGTAAGGGACATCCCATTGCACTTCCGCCCAGGAACTCCATCCCATGGAACTCTCTAGAACTGCACTGCCCAATACAGCCGACACATGCAGCTGGTCAAATACAAATTTATATTAATGTATGCTGAGTGGAAAAAAGCCAATCTCAAAGTAAAAGGCCGATCTCCAAAGGTCACGTGGTGTGCGATTCCATTCATAGAACATTCTTGAACTGACAACATTACGGAGATGGAGAACAGGTTCGTGGTTGCCGGGGGTTGGGGGTGTTGGCAGGGAGGCTGCAGGAAGTCACTGTCAAGGGGTGGCAGGTGGGAGATCTCTGCGGTGACGGGACAGTTCTGTACCCTGACCGTGCGGGTGGCCTCCCAAATTGACACACGCGATGAAAGACTCAGAAGTAAAACACACATTGTACCAATGTACACGAGGCCACCTCTGCACAGAGGGACGTTATGGCACCTGCCTTCCAGATGCACAAAGAACCTTGCTCAGGACAGCCCCCCGATGGCAGTGCCTGCCTCTCTGTCCCCTCACTCTCTGTCCCCTACCAATTATAATCAGAATAGAAGGCACTTCTTTAGGCACTGTTCTAAGAGCTTCATGCGTATCAGCTGAGGCCCAGAGAGGCTGAGTAACTTCTCCGATGCCACACAGCAAGCATTTGATTACAGGCCATTTGCAAGTGAGCACCTCATCGCTAGGTCACACAGGCTCCTGCTAACGGTGGCCAGCAACCACAGCCACCGACTGGGCTTCTAGCGTCCACCACCCACCCCGTCTGCCCCAGGGCGCCACCGCTTGCCCCTTCTGGGGCCCAGCCAAGGCACTCACCGTGGCTGGCGAGGCACGAGTGGTGTGGGAGTAAGACTGACCGGCGCTGCCCAGCATGTAGCCACCCTGGATCACGTAGGTGCTCGCTCCACCGCTGCCGCCGCCGCCGCCACCGCTGCTGCCGCCACCCCCGCCGCCGCCTCCTCCGCCGCCGCCACCACCGCCGCCGCCGCCACTGCCGCCACTGCTGTTGCTGGCCCCACCCCCGCTGCTGGTAGAGCTGGCGACGACCTGGCTGCCGGACACGTACATGGGCACGGAGCCGCTGCTGGCCACCGCCTGGGACGTGGCAGGGGTGCTGACCTGGGCGGCCGTGCCTGCGGCCTCGTAGTAGCTGGCGCCCGCCGCCTGCGTGTACAGCGACGTCTCGGGGTAGGGGTAGGTGCTGGAGCGGCTAGGAAGAGGCAGAGGTGGGGGAGCGTCAGGGGCGGAGAGCTGGGCGGGCGGCTGAGGGACATGACCGAGGGGCGTCCTGCAGGGAGGGGGGGATCCCAGCATTCACCTAGACAGAACGGGCACCCTCCGCCTGCCTGCTGGGCAGTCTCCCATTCATCGCAAAAGCAGCCCTCCGCACCAGAGTCACCCTCCCCGCGTCAGGAGTGAGGAAACTGAGAGGGAAAAGCTGGGGAGCTCGCACTGGACCACACACTTCCACACCAGGAAACCATCGCGAGCCCACGTGCGCTGGGCACGGTTCTAGCCACCGCAGACACCACAGTGGATGACACGGAAAAGCCCCTGCCCCCGGGGGCGGGGGCCACAGGCGAGAGGCCAAGCGCAAAGGTAAACAGAGGTCACGGCAGAAGGCAGCACGTGCCCAGGTGTTAAACGGAGAATTCTCCCGCAGCCATCCCTGGACACGCGCAGGGTGACGCAGGCTTGAGGCTGCGAATCGTAGCAAGTGAGTAAAAACCACCAACGGTCCCTCTTTAGGGGCTGTTAAAAGATGACGGATCCTACGCAGCAATGAAAGACGAGGAAGGTCTTGCGGTCCTACCCAAGAACAAGCTCCGGAACATGCCAGAAGGTAGCGAGAGGCAGAGCGGGGCGTGGCTGGTGGGAGGGGAAGAGACTACCAAGTTTCATGTGTATGTCTGTCATCTGTGGGGGTGGAGGGGTCCCTGGAGAGGGGACAGGCAGTGGGCACCTCTCTCGCCATCTCACTAGACATCCTTGGACATAATTTTGATATTTGAACCTGTTCGATGTTTCAGTGATTAAAAATGTAACATTAAAATTAAAAAGTTCAAGCCAGGCTCAGCAGCATGAGCTTGTAATCCCAGCCTCTATGGAGGCAGAGGCGGGAAGATCATTTGAGACCAGGAGTTGGAGACCAGCCTGGGCAACACAGTAAGACCCCCATCTCAAATAAAAAATATTTAAAAGTTTTAAAATAAAAATTTAGGCTGGGAGCAGTGGCTCATGCCTATAATTCCAGCACTTTGGGAGGCCTAAGTGGGAGAATTGCCTGAGGCCAAGAATTCCAGACCAGCCTGGGCAACAGAGCGAGACCCCATCTCTGTCCCAAAAAAAGAAAAATTATCTCGGCATAGTGGCGTGCACCTGTAGTCCCAGCTACTCAGGAGGCTGAGGCAGGAGGATCACTTGAGCCCAGGAGTTTGAGGCTGCAGTGAGCTATGATCGCACTCCAGCCTAGGCGACAGAGGGAGACCCTGTCTCTAAAAATAAAAAATAAAAAAAATTGAAAAATCCCCAGCCCAGTGTCCAGCATGCAACCTGTGCTCCAAAAACATTGCTTCAGTAGATACTTGCTGAGTAAATAGATGTGTGTCTCTCTCCATGCACCCTGGACAGGGCCAAGGACAGAGGCCCAGGGGCTGTGGCTTTGGGAAGGGCGGGGATCCAGGCTAGGAAAGGGTTGGGAACCCGAGAACAATCCACTGGGGAGGAGAGAAAGAAGACACAGCCGACAGCAGGAGTGGCCCCCGAGAACTTCTCGTAGCTGCAGACTCTGATAGCAGTGAAGCAGGTGAAACCGCACACACCACAGTCGGGGAATTCAAACAGCAGCAAAGGAGAGACGCTGCCAGGGAAGGCAGAAGGAGCCTGCCCGGGCCCTCCAGGCCAGGGCTCGTGCGTGGCTTGGCGCCGCTTCGAACCTCACAGTGCCCCTCTTTGCAATGCCCTGTCTGGCCCCTGCCGGCTCAGGTCAACCGCACAGGGGAGAAATTAGCGGTATTGGAAAGAAACTGATGGAACCGGGAGGTAGCTGGAGCTGCGGACCCGGCCCTGCAGTTCAGGTGCCTGGACACCCTGGGACCGAGTCACTCCAGGAGCTTTGCAGTGTTGTGCCCACAAGGACAGGCGGCAGAGACAGAAGAAAAAAGACAGATGCGGAGAAAAGCAAGCGAAACTTCTAGGAACCGAAACGATGACAATGACCACAGTCCTGGAACTGTCTGTGTGTGGAGGACGGTGAGGGACGGCAGCGCGCAGAGGGCTCCTGGCAGGAAGGAGCCAGAGCTGGGACTGGTCAGGCCCGGGACGTGGCATCTGCTTGGACGAGCCCCACACACGAGGATGTTAACGCGCCGTGCGCAGTACCAGGGAAGGAACGTCACCTACGTGTCGCCTGGCTATGTGGTTCCCGCGGCACGTCACAGAAGAGTATGACGCAGTGGTTAAGAGGGTGACCGGGGCCCACAAGGACAAGTGGAAGAAGGGCTGAGGGAAGAAACACAGCCCGGAATACGCTGCCTCTGTTTCTGAACAAGGGAAGGGGAGAGTTTCTATTGTGAGCATCTCTGGGAGGAAACAAAGAAACAGGTCACAGGGTCCCCTCTGGGGCAGGGCTGGAGGTCAGGAGTGAAAGTGGGTTTTTTCCCCCACTGTTTAACATTCCCTATTATTTGTAAATTTTTATCCTGTAAAAATTTAAAGAAAAGGCCGGACGCGATGGCTCACGCCTGTAATCCTAGCACTCTGGGAGGCCGAGGCGGGCAGATTGTTTGAGCTCAGGAGTTCGAGACCAGCCTGAGCAAGAGCGAGACCCCCATCTCTACCAAAAATAGAAATAAATTAATTGGACAGCTAAAAATACATAGAAAAAAATCAGCCGGGCATGGTGGTGCATGCCTGTGGTCCCAGCTACTTGGGAGGCTGAGGCAGAAGGATCGCTTGAGCCAGGAGTCTGAGGTTGCTGTGAGCTAGGCTGAGGCCACGGCACTCACTCTAGCCAGGGCAACAAAGTGAGACTCTGACTCAAAAAAAAAAAAAAAAATTAAAGAAAAAACTATTTTTTTTTTGGTTAAAAACCAGGCCCATCTGATTCCACAGCCCTAAGCTGTGCCAGGATGCCTTTCCCGACCTTCCAGGGTCCCCTTGCTTTGCCCCCTCCTGGTGGCTGCGGGTGCTCCTGGGAGTGCCCCGCGCGCTGTCTGTCCCACACCTGAGCCCTTGAGGGCCGGCGGGGGACTGGTGTACTGCGAGCCCCGCCCCAGCCCTCCCCCCACTTACATGGCGCTGGCCGTGTAGCTGGCATCGCCGCCCTCCACATACTGCACCTGGCTGGAGTACACGTGTGGGACGGGCACCTGCTGGAGCTGCTGCACCTGGCGCGGGAGGAAGGGCGTGTGGAGGGTCAGGGGTGCACGGCTCCTTCGCTTCTGCCTTTGCAGGGCTGGCGGCCACCCAGGCTCTCCCCGACACCCAGCTCCCCGACTGGGTGGGTGTCACCTGGGCTCCTGCACAACACACCCTGGACCGGGCCAGAGGTCAAAAGCCAAGCGACTGCCAGGCCCGTGCCGGGGGCGGGAATCAGGAAGAAACGAGTGAGGGAAGCCAGGGCTCTGCTTCGCTGGAGGCGGTAAGCGTGGGGCCTGACAGTGGAGGGGACCCCAGGGGCAGAGCCCGGCACCCGGACGAGGCGGTGGCTAGAGCCAGAGCCTGAACTGCCGACGCGCTCCGGGGGCGGGGCCTGGAGACCAGGCTCGGGATGCGAGGGGCGGAGCCTGGGGCCCCGCTTTGTGGGACAGAAGCTGGAGTCGCCCGCAGGGCCTCAGGGCGGGGCCTGAGCACCCAACCTCCATCCCCCTCCCGCGTCTGCAGGGGCAGAGCCTGGGACCCGGACCAGGGTCGTGGGGTTCAGATGCGGGTCCGAGACGGACCTGCCGGACGGAGATGGGGCGGAGGTGGGGTTTACGGGGCTTGCGGGGCCTGGCAGGCAGCCCGGCCGGGCGCCCCCGCCCCCGCCCGCCCGCCGCCCCCCTCCCGTGCGTCCGCCACCTACTTTGAGGGCCGTGGCGGCCGTGCTGAACACTAGCACCTGGGGGACTCTCTGGATCCTGACCCTCTGGTCGGGGCTGGCTCGGGCCGGGAGCCCGGGCAGTGGCTCGAGGACCACTTTCTGCTGCGGCAGGAGCAGGTGCGGGGGCAGCACGCCCACCAGCTCCACCCACTGCTCGGCGCCCGGCTCGTAATGGGGCGGCGGCGGCTCGGGGCTGCCTAGCCGCAGGGCCTCGCCGCTGCACACGGGCGGGAGCGGCGGCGGCTCGGGGGCCAGCGCGCCCGGCCCGGGCCCGGGCGTGGGCGGCCGGGGCGGCGGCTCCGGCGGCGGCGTGTGCCGGGGCTGTCGCTGCTCTGCCTTCCTAGCGGGAAACTGACTGCCTGAGCTCTGGAGGACAAACAGAGACACTGGGGGGTCACCGGGGACAGCCCACGCGGCAACCCGATGGAAGATCCCCGCCCCGGTCTCAGGGAGGGGAGGAAGTGACCCAGGGCCGTGCAAGAAAGAGGCGGAATTCGAACCCAGGTCTCTCTCAGCAGAAACTGGGCCCTGAGCTGCCAGGGGCTGAGCAAGGGGAGAGATGGGGCAGGGTCTGCAGCCCCCAGCCAGAGGTGGAGCCAGGCTCGGCTCCGTGCCCTCCCTGCGGCCTCAGGGGCCCGCTCTCCCAGCCCGTTTGCCCAGGGGTAGGTGACGGGGACACACACCTCTTGAGCCACGTGGACTGGCTGGAGCCCCTGCACGGTCAGCGGCTGCACCGGGCCTGCTTTGGGCGCCTGCGGAGTGGCCTGGACCACGGACCTCTGGGAAGGGAAAGGCAGGTGGGACTACGGTAACCACGGCAGTGCTGGCAGCCCAGCCCCAACCCGTGCCCAGAACTTGGGTAAGCTTCACGGCCGCCCTGGAAGAAACAGGCCGCTATTCCCAGACAAACGGGGAGGGAGCTTCCCCATGCCCTGCCAGGCACCGAGCGCCTTCCGGGTCCACTACCGCATAGACACCGTCACCCACTCACGGTTCAGCGAGGGGAGGCTGCCAGGAAGCGGCAGAGCTGAGAGTTGAACCTGGGACTGACTGAGGGGTCCCTGCTCTCCACCCCCTCTCCCTACGTGCCCCGCACGGGTGCCAGAAACCAGCAGGGGAGGCCCCGGGTTATCTTCTGCCCCAGCTCCTCTTCCCGCACGCTGCGGGGGCGATGCCAGCATCATCCCCAGGACACAGAGTGAGGGACAGAGGCTGGCGTGGGGCAGTGCTGAGTTGAGGGGCTGGGACCCCAGCCCAGGTCTGGAGGTTGCAAGGGCTCCGGCACCAGGCGGGGGAACATCTGTGAATCCTTCGGGATGGAGTTTCTGCTTTCACGGGGGAAGGGCTTTCATCTGGATTTTTGAGGGACGGAGAACCCCTCAGCTTCAGGGGTAATGATCAGACGGTCCTAGCTTTTTAACCTGCTCTGCTGCCGTAGAGGCGGCTCGGAGCTGGGCTGCCCCTCCAGGAGGCTGGGGCGCCTCCCCAAAACCGTTAGAGAGGGGCTGGCACTTGGCCTCTCGGCTTCCTCCAGGCAAACGGGCCCGAGGTGCTTTCTCCAAGCTGTCCCCAGAACCTGCTCGGCCCCGAACACCATCCACAAGGTCCCAATTTCGTCCTCACTGCAGCCCCTCCCGCAGGACGCTGAGGTGGAGACAGACGGCGATGCTGCCAAAGACCCAGGGGCATGCGGGGGTTGCACCCCCACCAGCTTGGCTCTAACACACCAGAGGCAAAGCCTCGGGAGGCTGCAGAGGCCGCCTGGCTGGAACCCCCTCGTCCCAGACACTGCCCGCCTTGGCCTGGCACCTCTTGGGTGACGGGGACACTCTGCTGGACACCGTGGACCTGTAGCTGCTGTGGCACCGTGCCCGTGGGGGCCCCAGCTGTCTTGCTGGAAGAGCTGTTGGCCTGCACCGGCGACCGCTGTAAAAGAAGGAGACATGGGAGCGCTGTTGGGGCCAGCTCAGGTCCCCTCCGGGGCCCCTGGGGCCTGACGAATACCCTTCTCAGAAGGGCTGTTTGGACAGGGCGGCAGCCAGCAGGGATGCGTCCCAACCTCCTAGGCCGGTAACAGGACGCATCCCATGCATCCAAACGCAAGAGCCCTGGTCACCCCCCAGCAAGGCCAGGGCTTCAGCCCAGAGGCTCAGGGCCACCTGCAGCCTCCTTAATCTGAAGCTGTCCTGGGGCTGACCCTCAAAGCAGTAATGACAGCAATAGCATCTACCATGGCATTGGGCCAACTCCCACCAGGCCCTGCTCTGAGCGCTTCGGATGTATGCACTGGCACCCCACGGCATCCCCACTTCCCGGCCGAGGCACAGAGGGAAGGGACACACAGTGCTGAGTGGACCCCAGGCAGCCTGTTTACAGAGCCCCCTGCCAAGCTGTGCCGCAGGCTGTAATTCTCACAGCCAGCCGGAGGGCGGCCGAGATCAGTAGCTCTTTGACACACAGAAATCTCTGGCTCGGAAGGCTCAAAGGCCCGCCCAGAGTCCCAGAGGCATAAGTGGCGGAGCCAGGCATCTGACCCCGAGCCCTAGACACCTGTGCTCCGGGCTGGCTAAGGCCTGCCTGCCTTCAACACCCTCATAGGCGTTTGTGGTCCCCAAACCCCACCCTGTGGTCTGAGGCCCCCCACTCTGCAGAGGGAAGAGGAGCCCACTTGTTTCCTGCAATGCGGTTCCCGGAGCTGGAGCTGTGAGGGCCATCTCTGCCCAGGGCGGGAAGCCACCTCCTCCTCCCAGAGCAGGGCTCCCCGGCTGCTTAGCTCAGAGCTGGCAGGACCAGGAACTGGGCAGGTAAACCACACAGCCCAGGTTCAACAGGGCGTTGGGGCTGGGGGTGCACGGCCGACAGGGCCACCACCTACCTCGGGGGGCGAGTGCACCTGCTGGGTACCGTGGACCGTCAGGGAAACCTGGCCGCCCTTGCTGCCCGGGGCTGCGCTCTGCACCACCAGACGCTGCGTGGGGAGAGCCTGGAGCCAGGGAGGGAGACGGAGGACGGATCACCGACGGCAGCCTGTACGGCTTGAGGGAGCACTTGCGCAGTGCCAGGTGACGGCCACGCTCTGAGTGCTTCACGCCTGTTGGCTCAAGGCATCGTCCTGACAGCCCCAGCGTGACATGATTACTGCCCCTACTTCACAGAGGGTGATGCCACCAGGCTCACAATGGCAAAAATGCCTTTTTGAGGGCCTGGACCCAGGAAGTGGCAGGGCTGAAGTTGGTGACCGAGAAGCCTGGCTCCACAGGACGGGTAGACTGTGTCGTCATCTTCAGAACCTGACAGTACTTTGTCCAATTCTGCGCTGATCAGTCGTAAAACGGGGGGTGAGCCCGGCCCCCTGTCTGCAGCCTTCTGGGGGACGGACCTCTCTGCGCCAGCTGTGGGCTCTCAACTCCAACCCGGCCCTGGGTTCTGCTTCCAAACTGCCAACCCTGTTCTCTCCGTTAAAATGACTCATGTGGCTCCACCTTCCCTGGTGGCCCCTGGCTGATTCGGTCTCACCCTGTGGAGGTGACCCCCCAGAGCCAGGAGGTGGGGTGCAGTGGGTGGCCACCGTGTGGGGCCCAGGTCCTCAATTATGGCCAAGGCGGATCCAGGCCAGATACAGGGCTTGGTCCTCCACCCTGGGGGAGGCTTCCAGGACCAGGGCCGGGTGTGGCGGCCTTACCTGCTGGGGCACCTGGATGCTGGTTAGCTGGAGGGGTGACACGTGGCCCGGCTTGGCCTGCACGCTCGTCTGGACCAGCAGCCGCTGCGGGGGCAAGGCGTGAGGAGCTGAGCCAGGCCGTGTCCCCGGGGCGGCCCAGCCGCAGGTGGAGCGCGGCTGAAGGGCACATCTTGATAAGAGCAGGTGAGCAGATGGCTCTGGCAGGAAGTGGGGGGGACACGAGGCCCCCGGGGCTCCAGCCTGCACTGCTCCCCTCGGGTGCCCTCCCCTGCCCCCTGGGGAGGGCCACGTCCTACCTGCTGGGTGCCCTGCACCTGCTGAACCACCTGAGTGGGGACGCCGGTCTGGCTGGCCGTGGAGCCCGGGCTGGCCTCCGACACGGTCTCGCTGGCCCGCATGGCACCTTCTGTGGGGAGGGGTCACGGGGTCAGCTCTGCCTGTGCCCCTCGCCCCACCCAGAGCCTGGGCCCGTCTGGAGGGGATGACACAGGCCGAAGCTGCCCCTCAGCAAGGCCAGGCCCCTCCAGGAGCCCTACCCGCCCCTGGCCAGCCCTGACCATGCCGCTCAGGGCTCCACGTGGCGGGGAGGAGAGGCAGGAGGCCCAGGATCCCACGGTCTGGAAGCAGCGCCCCCACCTTCCTTGTCCTGAAGCCAGACCAGAAGGGTGACTGCAGAGCGGCGAGGCTGCCCAGAGGGCTGGAGCCCTTTCCCAGCAGACGGGGCCGTGGACAAGCAGTGATGCGCCCACCCCCCAGGTCCTGGCAGCTCTGCAATGACCGAGGTGCCGGAACCTTCCCTGGGACGACCCCTGGCTTCCTAGGAAAGGACGCTGGTCAGAGGAGTGGTCCCCGGGGGCCTCGCTGGCCTGTCGCCAAGAGCCCCTCCCAGCCTTTCTGCCCTCAGTGGGGTGGGGGCGAGCTGGGGAGGCGCGTACTCACGCCGACAGGCAGCTGAGAAGAGGCAATCATAGAACATGGTGCCTGCCCGCCCCGCCCCCCTGCGTCTGTCCGTCTGTCCAGGGGTGCCTGCCTGGCCCTCCTCGCTCCTTGCCCGCCTCTGTAGGAGCAGCAGGGTGCGCAGGTGGCTTTATATCCACAACCTTGGGGAGCTAATCCCCCAGTGGATGCAGAGCGCCCGCCTGCCCTCTTGGAATAAACACTGCTCTCCCGCGCGGGGCCTTCACGAGGCCGGGGCAGCGCTGCGCCGCGGGATGAGGAGGGAGGCTAGTGCCCGGTGATGCTATCGGGCGGCCACAGGTCAAATTTCATGCACATCTTCCTGCGTGATTAACAGGGACTGTCCCCAAGAGGCACTGGCCAGGAGACCCTGGCCCCAGCCGCCCTCCGATCCCACTCCCTCCGCGCCGCCTGGCCTGACCCCAGCGGCTCCAGAGGCGGAGCGGGGGCTGGGGGCAGACAGGTGCCTGCCCTCCCTGCAGTGGGAGCTTCAGCGGCTTATCCAGCCCTGGCAGGACTGACGGGCTGTGGGTGAGGAGTGACAGAAGTGACAGAGCAACAGGCTAGGCTCTTCCTAAGCAGCTGGAGACAGTGAGAGCTTTCTATTACCTGTTTTCAGGTAACCATCAGAGACCGGGAGAGAGGAAGTGACTTGCCCAAGGTCACCAGCTGGGAACTGGGAGGCCAGGGCACAGGCCCCCGTGGGCACCGTTGTGCACACTCAAGCATGTGGGCACAGGAAGAAAAGCAAGCTGGGGGTCTTCGGGGACATCCCAAGATCCAGAGCGTGTGTGGGGAGATGCGGGGGAGGGGCCTGGCCAGGGCGGGAAGGCCGTCCTGAGTAGGTGCAAGGACCTCGAGGCCACGTCGGGGGCAGAGCGTGGGGTGTGTGTGTTGGGGACAGAGGTTGCCAGATATCGGAGTATCGGGGGATGTCTCCCGGCTGCCACACGTCGGGCTGTGGCGCTGGCATCTGGACACTCCCAGGCCTGCTCGGCCAGCCGCTCATGCAGCCAGTTCTGGCAGGCTCCATCCCTATATTTTGCTGGAATCTTCCCTCACATCCGCTTTAGGGTTCCCTGAGCCGGGAGGGAGGAGGCCCTCACTGAGACAGCCCCTCTGGGAGAAACCCGAGACAGGCCCGAGTCACGTGAGGGCCCTGCACACCTGGGCGTCTGTGGGCGCAAGGAGCCAGGCCCAGTCCGAGGGATGGTGCCTGGCCCAGGAAGCCCATGGAGGGTTCTGCCTGGCTCCGGGTGGGCAGTGAGTGGGCCCCTCAGCAGCCCATCTCCTGCCTCTGCAGTAGCCTTCAAGGCTGGGACCCCCACGCCCACCAGGCTGGGAGGGCACAACAGGACACACCACGAAGATGAGAGGTGAGTCTACTCTCGCGGAGGAGGGGCTCCCATGTGCGCGTCCCCGCCTGCCGTGGCAGGAGCCTGGCCCTGGCTGTGTTTTGGGGTGGGGGAGCCAGGAGGGGAAGTGTGTGGGGCGCGGGGCGCTGAGTCTACAGGCGTCTGCATCTGCCTGCCTGAGATCTCCACTCGGCACGTGCACGAGGCCGGGGAGGCCCCTGTCGTCTCAGTCTCAGTCTCAGGTCCGGAAGCGGCGGCTGATTTCCTGTCCCTGAATCTGATCAAGGAACGTCTCTGGGCCCCACACTTCCCCATCTAGACCTACCCACGCCTCAGAGCAGCTACCCGGGGACGACGATGGGAGCTGAGAGGCTGCGCTCTGAGCCCGGGCAGGCTGGGCCCTGGCATCCCCTGCGCCTCTTCCCCAGGGACAGACACGGCCACCTGGCCCTCCCCCTCCTGCTCCTTTGCTCCCGGGGATGGTTTTAGTCAGGGGCTCTCAGAAGGGCCTCTGGGCCCCTGCTGCCCCAGGCACCTGTGTCTCTTGTCTGCTCAGACCTCAGTTTCCCCATCTGTGCTGGGGCATGCTGACAAACACCCTCCACTTCCCTGTCCTGGGAACAAGTCTTCTTGCACTCCCAAGAAGCCCAAGTGAGAGGCAGCAGGAGAGGCTGGACGCTGGCCTCCATCAGGCTGCCCACATCCCCCTCAGGCCAACTCGGTTTCCTCTTCCTGGGGGGCAGCTGCCAGGGCCCACTGTACCCTCCTCCCACCTTGGGTTCGGGCAGGAGTCTCATGGCCTGAGGATGCGGGTCTCTGGATCTAGCGTTGCTCCTGACCAGGGAAACCTGAGATTCCGTCCCACCCTCTCCAAAGTCACCGCAGGGCAGGGCGGGGCGCGCCAGGACAGGGCTGGAGAGCTGCCTGCGGTGTTGCTCTCAGCTGGCCTCCAGCCCCTGCTCCAGGTCCGGGCCCAAGGCCCTCCCTCCCTCCCTCCCTCCGCCTGCTGACTCCCTGCGTCCCTGGTCATCTCCAATTGCTCCTGGCTCTGGAGGCATCCCAGGTGGCTTGCGGCAGCCTTCACTGGTGTCAGTTACCCCCCTCCCCCAGGGACCAGCTCACATGGCCCCGGCTGCCCTTTGATGACAAGGGACACTTTCCTGGGAGGGTCACGGAGAAAGGCCAGGAAATCACTGCAGGCGGGGGCGGACCCCAGGGCTTAAGCCAACCTCCTCTTCCCCAGAACAAATCGAGGAAGCACTGCCCGGTGACCCTTCTGGGGACAGGCTCGCTCCTGCCGGTAGCAGGGAAATGAAATTCCCTGGGACCACTGGGACAGATGACTAAACCACCGCCCAGCCAAACAAGTGAGCCCAGGAGAGTTACGTGGACAGCAGGGTCACAAGGCACAACACCACGGTGGGCAGGCGGAGGCCCCCTCCCCATGCCCCACAGCTAGTGACAGTCTGGCCTGGGTCTGTCCAACCCAAAGACCACCCCAAGGCCCTGACCTCTAAGCACCGGGCCTCGTGGGGGGAGCCAGGAAGAGCTGGAGGTGCCAAGGCAAGGAGAGGAAGGACTTGGGGTGTGCTGGGGCCTGGAGCTGTGTGTCCTTCCAGACCCTCGGACCCTGAGGCAGGAAGGACCCACACCCAGCAGGAGCAGGACCAACCAGACGCACTGGTGGCAGGCGAGGCCTCCTGCAAGCACTTGGTCACACGATGGCTATACTGGGTGTTCCTCCTCCAGGGCTGTTCTGGGCCGGGCTGGTGTTCGCTGGTCATTCCACAGAGACTTAGCAGACAAAGCCCTGACCCTCACAGGCACTGGGGATGGGCACCACCACCACCGCCACCATCATCATCATTATAACTTAAAGAGGTGGTGATAAGCATTAAGAATAATAAGGCAAAATAAGAAGACAGAGAGAGTGAACAGTGGCAGTGGGGAGGGTAGAGAGGTGTGGAAGTCAGGGAGGTGGCATCTGAGCAGACACCTGAAGGAGATGAAGGACAAGCTGCCAGAAGGGCTGAGAGGGGAGTGTTCCAGCCGAGGGCACTGCAAGTGCAAAGGCCAGGGGGCAGGACTGAGCCTGGCGGGTTTGTGGCACTGCAGGAATGCCAGAGGGGCTGGAGCAAGTATGTGAGGGGGTGGGTGGAGGCAGGTGGGGCTGGGTGGCTGACAGGCCAGAGTTGGGGGGCTTCGCGTTTGTTAGTAGAGGCACAGGATGTGCGGAGCTTTTAAAGCCCTTTTTTGGTTGGGTGGGGCAGCAGGGAAGGAGCTAGTTTTTCCAGGGCTGAGAAAGCCTAGGCCGAGGTTTCTCAAAGAGAGCCCCAGGGACCGTCTATCTTGGATTCATCTGTCTTGAGCTAGGGTGTAAGGGGTCCTAAGTGACAACTGTCAACAGGTCCCCTCTGGCTGTGGGGGGACAGATTTTGAGAGCAGAGGCTGGACCAGGGCGGGGGCTGTGGAGGTGGAGAGGCGGGCAGGTTCTGGATGGGTTAAGGAGGCAGAGCCGAGAGTTCTTGCTCAAGGATGAGTAGGACAGGAATCGAGACTGACCCTGGGCCTGGAAGGACAAGGACATCTCCAAGGAGCGAAGATTTGAAGAGAGGAAAAAATCCGGAATTCAATTTGGCTAGGCTGGCTCGAGAGGCCTGTGTGCCCCTGAGCGGATGGGACAGGAGTGGCTGCATGCAGGACCCTGGGGTTCAGGGCCGAGGGACAGGGTGGAGACCTCAGTGTGGACACTGAGAGCCGTGACACAGGACAAGGCCACCACAAAGGGAGAACTACTCACCACTAACGGTGAGCCCAGGACTCATCCTAACGAGGTTGGGGAGATGAGGAGGAAATGGCAGAGGGAACCAAGAAGGAGCTGTCGGGGGGTCGGCAGACCTGGGGGACAGTGTGGGCTCCTGCAGGCCTCACAGGAGGGCATCTCTGCGAGGAAGGGACCAGCTGCAGGGGCTGCAGGAACCGGAGGCTCCTGGTGAAAGTGGGGGCTCTTCCACCTTTATGGGCGGTTGGGAAAGACCAAGCCACAAAGCAGGGACCCGTAGGAGCAATCACAGGAGCAAGTCGTAGAGGGGGTGGCCTGGGACAGGCGTGGGGCCCCTTTTCCCCAGAGGAGCAGCAAGAAGGCAGAGCCAGTGGGTGCAGACGGATCCCAGATGGGCAGGAGAAGGGACCCTTGTGGTCACCTGATGGTACCCTGTCCCCCATAAGGTCAACTGTAGGGTCAGGGACCAGGAGCGCAGCATGAGACAGAGGTGACAGCGGTGAAGGCAGGGTGGGCCGGGGGCAGCGCTGGGAACCCCCTGGAGGTTTCAGCCTGATGACCCCGGCTGTGACCTCTACGAAGGCAGGGCTGTGTCCAGACAGGCAGGCACTAAGTGTGGACACCCCTCCACACCACCCGCATGATAGTCACTGACCTGAGCCCCTGCACGTCCCTGTCCCCTAGTCTTCCTTGGGGACCCCGGACCTCCCACATAGATTCTGCAAGAAGCCTCGGGATGTCGTCCAGAGCCCCAGCCCCATCTTTTCTGTTCCCCAGGTCCACGTCAGCTGCCACACATTTTGATGACGCTCTATGGCCCCATGGTCCCCAACCCTGTCGTGACCTGCCCCTTCCACGCCCCTCAGGATGCCCTGATGGTCTGGCCACATCCTTTTCCACTTCGGAAGGACCAGGGCCAGCTTGGAGCTCATTAAAGACCGAGCTAACCCAGCCTGACACCGGGCTGTGCCGCGTCCCCATCAGAGCACTGGGTCAGGTGGGACGGAGACCCAGCCCTCAGGCAGCCCCAGGCAAGCCGGAACGGTGCAGGTGTCCCAGGCAGCGCTGCTACATCCCCAAGTCCCGTGTGCCTCGGCGGACGTCACGAGAAAGGAAAGCAAAGTAAAGAAAAGGCTAAAGAGAAAAACAGCCACCACTAACGGCGCCCAGTCCTGGTTCTGAGCCCAGACCCTCTCCCTTGTCCCTTGGAGGAGTCAACTACCTGTCCCGACACTCTGCTCCCCATCACTCAGCCTGCTCATGTCCTGCAAGGAACCAGGTCGTGAGGGAGACAAAACCCCACGGGCACCGTGACCCACGTGCCCACTGTCATTGTCCCCAAGGCTGCAAGGGACAGCCACACGCTCACAAACTTGCCCAGCCAACAGCCCAGCTTGGCCCCTGGATCCCGCCAGCAACAGGGCGGCTCTTCTAGGAAGGGGAGGTGACACCTCCAGGTCCCCCAGCTGACCTCCCTGAAGTGCCCACTCTGGGCCGGCGCAGCTGTGAGCACCTCTCACGTGTCCCCTGAGCACGAGAAGCTGTGAAGATCCCTTCACAGATGAGGAAACCGAGGCAGGGAGGCCAGGGGGCTGGTGTCGCAAACTTTGATTCCACTGCCCAATCCTTCTTCTGGTGACGTCGGACTCGGGGGTGGATGTAAAAACAGCTCCAAGAGCTGCCCGGGTGGGAAGCGGTGTGGAGGGACGCAGGCCTCCCTGCTCGGCCCGACCACCCCTGCGCCAGAGATGCCCCCACGTCCCGCAAACGCCTCTCAGAGTTGTTCGGAGTCGCTGGCTTCGAGCACACGGCACTTACCGGAGACGGTGACCACGATGTACTGCTGGGAGGCAGGGGTTGGGGTGGGCGCGCCGGTCGCCTGCGAGGGTGTGGGTGCGGCTGGGAGCTCCGTCACGTACGGCTTCTGGCTGCCGGGTGGCTGCGCCTGGGGCTGGGGGCTCTGCAGCTCAGTGACATACTGGGGCTGGGGGGTGGCGGCGGCGGCGGGAGGCTGGGGGGGCTGCAGCGCTGCCGGGGGTGGTGGCTGGGGCGGGGCCTGTGGCGGGGCCTGTGGCGGGGCCTGCGGTGTCTGGGACGGTTGCGGGGCTGCCTGTAGCTCCGTGTACGCCTGTGTTGCCATGCCAACGGTGGGGAAAATGATAATAAATAAGGCTTTTTTTTTCCTCTTCCTTGGGAAGAAAGAAGGGGAGGGGGGAGAGGGGAAAAAAAAAACAAAAGAAGGAAAAACAGGAATTAATCTACAGGAAGAAGAAAGCAGGGACAGCTCCCGGCTCCCTGGAGATGCCTTTGGGTTCATCAATAACTTAATTAAATCCCCAGGCTGGTGGCCAGATATATCCAACCCATCCCGGCAGGGCAGCGAGGTAGAGACCGAGGCTGCAGCCGCACTCTGTGCCTCTGCTCACCCGGGGCCGGACTCCTGCCTTCTTCCTTCCCTGACCCTGGCCCCCAGGGACACCCCTACATCCTGTAGGGTCACACTCCCCATGCCGGGGGGACTCGGGCATGTCTGGTGGCTCTGTGCCCTCACCCAGAGATAGACAGTACAGTTCTCACTGGGTCCGGCTCCCAGATGCGAGGGGCAGCCTCTCCCCTGCTGGCTTCCCCTTGGCCGAGGAGCCGGTGACATCTCCTGAGCATTGCTGGAGGTTGGCGCTGCCCTATGTTACTTCATTTTAAACTTTGCAACCACCACGTCTGGGTTTGGGTTTGGGTTTGGACTGTCAGATGGGGAGCCGAGGCTCAGAGAGGTCAAGGCGCTTGCCCAAGGCCACACAGCAGGGAAGTAAGTGGCAGGGCTGAGTTTGAACCCCAGGTGTTCTGCACCCCTGACTAGTCAGCTTACTGCCGGAAAGCAAAGTCCCGGGAAAGCTGTCCCTCAGCAAGCCCGTGCCAGTTCCCTCCGTGCCCGCCATCTGGACTTGGATGCTCGACTGGGTATCATTCCCAGTGGAGTGCCAGACACGGGAAGGCATGTGAGGCTAAAACGCCCCAGAGCTGGTGGTGGCCATAGGAGCTTTCAGGCCCTCTGCCCAGGGGTGGTTGTCTGTCTCAACGCCAGATATAAGCTCCTCGGGAGACAGTGCCCTTCCGGGGCCGGGGCCAAGCCACTGCTGACCTCACAGTGGGGCTGGCCTGGCTGGGTGGCAGAAGCAGCTTTCCTAGCTACTAAAGGTTGTGGTCCTTCTCCCGGGTGCCAGGCCGGGCACAGCCTCCCTCCGGCTCACTCTTGCCGCAGCAGGGGATGGGCAGATGGTTTGGGGGCTCCTGCACTAGGGAGCCCCGTCCCCAGCTCCTGAGCATCTGAGGGATGGCGGAACAAATGAGTGGTTAAGAGGGGATGCTCCGACCCCCTGCACTGTCGCGGCCCTGCCTGGTGTCCGGGGGTGTTTGCGTCCCAGAGTCCTGCCTGCAGTTGGCCGCGACCCCGGGCAACGCTGAGCCCCGGCTGGCGCTGAACGGGAGGCTCTTCTGCACTCTCCTTGGGCACCTGTGTGCGGCACGCCCAGGCGGCCCTCCAGCCACAGGGTGACCCAGAGGGGGACTTTTAAGGGAAGGAGGAGGAGAAAAACAACTGTTGTTGTTTTTCCAAGAGCCCTCCGCTGGGATTATCTCCTCCCAGCAGCCCCATGCTGGACGCACCAGCACGCCCATTTCGCAGGTGAGCTAAGCCAAGGCTCAGGGGCCAGTGCTGAAAGCCTCGCAGCAACCGGCAAGGGAGGGACTTGAACCCAGGTCTCTCTGGCCCCTAGATATACGCTCTGAGCCCCCAGCCCCAAGCAGGATGCCAGGCGCAGGGCTCATCTGCTGCTCACTATCGGTAAACGGCATCTTCCCCATTTTTCTGACGGAGAGACCTCAGCATCCCCTGCAGAGGCTATGCCACCGGCCCAACGCCCCAGTTAGGGCAGGAAGCAGGGAGCCGGCCTGAGCAGCCCCAGGGAGGCCGGGCATGTTCTTCATGCCTCCCACACCTCCCTGCCCCAGGATCCGGGTTCTGCCCTGTGATGCCAAACTCAAGAGGCGGCAGGGGGCACGGCCCTGGACAGCGCCGGATGCATGACTTGAACTTGGTGACCTCCTAGCTGTGTGGCTTTCAGAGAGGGCCTCCACTGCCCCATCTGTGAAATGGGAGGACAGCAGGCCGTGCCATGCAGCGCTGCCGAGGAGTTCAATCTGATCGTGCGGGCAGCACCTTGCCAAGTGCCTGGCATGTCAGGAGCACTCGGGGAAGGGCTCTGGCTCTCAACGCCACGCAGGGCCCCTTAACAAGGTTCTAGGAAAGATGAAAAAGCCTCCTGGCCCTGCCTCCGCTTCAGTGGCCAGAGCTTTGGGCTGCTCAGGACAAAAGGGCCCGTCACTTGGGCTTGGGGTGGGCTGGGCAGGGGCCACAGGACTTTCTGCTAGCTGGTGTGGGCAGAGCCAGCGGGGACCTAGCACCACCTTCCCTGCCAGGTCAGGTCACTAGGTGGGCAGGATGGAGAGTCGTTTGGGGTTTGCCCACCTGGCTGGGTGGTCAGCCTCACTGCTCCCCGGCCCGGGGACTCAGGCAGCAGGGAACTCGCCCATCCGGGGAAGGAAGAGGCTGCTGCCTGCCATGCACAAAGAGAAGACATCTTCATTGAGTCCCTGTCCTCCCCAAACTCATTCCCGCCAGCAAAAGAGAGGCTGCCTCCCTGGGGGCTCCTCACCCCCTCGGGTCCAGGTCTGGCCCAGCTCGGGTACTCGAGTCACTGTAGCCAATCAGCATCCAGCTGCCTGGTGTCAGACCTGCCTGACATGAACCCTGGCACTGTCTTTTAACTCAGAAAACATGTTACCAACCTTTTTCTAGGCCTCAGTTTGCCCATCTGTCACCTGGGGACGATGAGAACAACCAGTTCATAGGGTTGCTATGAAGATCCAAGGAGATCAGCTCAGCAACCGAGAAGCACTCACAAGTGGTAGGTGCTATTTATTATTCATTCAACAAACACCCACGTCAGGTGGGGATAAAGGTGGAAGGAGATGGGGTCCTTCAACTCTTGAAAAGATGCATCAGGAGGAAATCCAACTTTAGCATCCAACAGCATCACCAGCATTTGGGGAGCTGGTTAAAATGCAGATTCCGGGGCCCTGCTGCCCAGAGAGTCTGAGATGGCTCCAGAGTCTGTTTTAGCTAGCCCCCCAGATGATTCCAAGGCAGGTGGTCCTAAGGGCATTCTTCGAGAAACCCCGGCCTAGACTTTCTCAGCCCTGAAAGAGGTGGCCCCTTGTGGCCCCTCCCACAAGGAAAGGGCTTTAAAAGCTCCTCACTGGCTGGCTCTTTCTCCTCCTAGGGACACAGAGCCAGGAGGCCTCATCCATTCCACTCAGGTGCAAGGGGAGGAGAAAATGATGAGTTCCCGAAAGCCGGAGATCGATGAACAGTTAGACCAACTTCTCTACTGGAGGCCTTCTCAGCACTTTCATCATCAATCTGTTTCCTGTACTTATTTGACTACAGGAACCCTTTTTTTCCATTTGTGGGTGATTATGTTAAGCAGTTACACTGGTGTGCTCTCTAAAGAGGAATAAATCACATATATCTTCATAGTATGAGGTATGTTCCCCATATGTTTGAGCCTGAGACCCCTTTCTTTATGAAGCATGGCACATACGACAAGGGAATTGCTGTAACTATTCCTTGGCAACGAATTTGCCAAGAAAAGGACTAGTGGCTACACCTATCTTCAAAGCCACCTACTGTTTTCCGAGGATGTTTGAATCAATTACTTTAGATCAGGGGTTGGCAAACTTCTATAAAGGGCCAGACAGTAAATATTTTTGGTTTTGTGGGCAGTCTCTGTTGCAACTGCTCAACTCTGCTATAGTAGTGGGAAACTAGCCATAGACAGTACAGGTAAACAGAACAACAGGCTCTGTGTCGATAAAACTTTATTTCTAGGCACCGGGATGTGCATTTCATATACTTTTCACATCATGAAATATTAGTCGTAAAATATTCCTTTGATTTTTTTCTAATCATTTCGAAATGATTCTTACCTCACCAGCTTTATGAAAACAGGTGGCAGGCATGGTTTGTCAACCCCTGATTTAGATACCGGGTTCTATAACGAAATAGTTTACATCCTGGGTGAAGCCCTCCCAAGGAAACGGAGAGAAAACTCGCTTTCCTCATCTGTAGAATGGCTTCACTAACTAGCTTGCCTGAGAATGGGAAAATTAAATGTAATGATGTGTGTTTCCCTTGTCCTCTAGATACAATTTGTTTATAAGACTTGCCAATTATTCCTCCAAAACCTCTCCCAACGCTGGGCACTTTTCTCTGTGTTCACCAGCCCTGGGCTGATCAGAGCTGCTGGCATCTTTTGCCTGGACCCATGAAGCTCCTGGCTTCACTCTGGCCTTTCTGGTCTACAAGATCCTTCGAAAACATAGATCCATACCTGGAAACTTACTGGAAATGCAAAAAGAAAACAAAAACATAGATCCCATCTTGTCACACCTCTGCTCAGAAACTGCCCAAGCTCCCCCATCACAGCCCCTAGAAGACTGATGGGCACAGGGTGGGACTCCTACTGTCCAGTGAGCAGAAATGTGCCAGGAACACCCTGCTAGTGTGCCTCAGAGGCCAGTTCCCATCTGTCGATTGGTGAGACCTCGTTAGAAAGTTACTGCCTCCTCCCGGAAACGCCTGCAGGGATGGGCGATGCCCGCTGGGCCAGAAGAGGCCCAGGCAGCAAGGAGGAGAAAGTTTCTCTAGCCTAGGAAGGCAGCGTCCCCCGGAGGGTCTGCCTGGCCATACCCTGCCCCAGGGTGCTCAGGCGTGTGACAGAGGAGGAGGGTGAGAGCCTCAGCTCAGAGACACCCTTCCCAGATCCCCCCACCCCTCCCGTGATATTACACCCAACTCATCCAGCTGCCTCCTAGAAGGCTCGGGACTGAGTCCGGGCCTGGGCCCAAGCAGGAATTTTCTCTCTGGCAACTCTCCTAAAGCCAGGGAAAGGCCATTTCGCAGCAAAGGGAGTGACACTCTCCCACTACAAAGTGGAGTGCTGGTATCCGGCTTCCTGGATCCCTGTCATCGACCCACACGGCCCGGCAAGTGAGTCAACCTTTTAAAAGCCACGAGGCTCTCACTGGATTCAAAATGACAAAAATAAAAGCCAACGGTGTAATTCCGAGGCTTGAGCAGGAAGGCAAATCGTCATAATGACAGCGGAGGCTGACACGGTTTAAGAAATCACCATGCATTTGATACCCGACATGTATTATTTTATGGGATCCATAGCACTGTAACATGAGACTACAATGATTACCTAGGATCACTGCCCCTAGATTAAATGGGAGCAAAGCGAGGCCCAGAGAAGTTAAGTAACTTGCCCTAAGAGCCTGCAAGTAGAAAACAGTGGACTGTTTCAAGGACAAGCAAACCAAGCCAGCGCTCCCTACCGTAGTCAAATGACTATTCGGGCTCAGACCCTTCTCCCACATAAGTTACTGGGGGCGGGGAGTCTGAGGCACTCAACAGGACCAGATAACTGGTAACATCACTTTCTGCTCAAAGTTAGCCTTTCCAACAGGTGCTGATGACCTTCCTAGCAACTCGGTATTTCCATATTTTTACCGAGAATTCATCTCCACCTGTCCTAACTCTCAAGAAGTCCTGCCTCCTCTCAAAGAGGGCCTGGCCTAAGAAAAGTCCCTGGAGAAAAGTGAGACTTCGCCAGACTAAACTGATATTCTTGGGGGAAAAGCCTAAAATGATCCTTTTTGTTGGAGTTTATTGATTGATTTCAAAGAAAACGGCTGCTGTCTGCACACAGCTGACACCAAGCTCAAAAGCAAGACGGGGAATAAGCCAAGGAGATTTGGCCTGCCTGGCTGGCTACTTTAGAAAAAAAAAAAATTCTTGGCCGAGCAGGCGGATCTTGTCACCCTGAAAAGCAGTAGCAAAGACTCTTCTCTCACAGAAGTGGATAGCTTCCCCTTCCCTCTGACCACGCCTGCCCACGTGGCTCTGGAGGCTGGGACCTCCTCAGTGACATATGATTCGGTTGACACTCACTTGACACAAAAACATGTGTCTGGCCAAGAGAAGAAGCTTAAGGAATCTAAGAAACTTCCTCAGGCGCCATTTGCTCCCCATTCCCAGAACAGGATACCTTGATGGGCAGGACAAGGAAACATTCCATCTCCAGGACCGAGCCCCCCAGCCGCCCCCTAAACCAGGGACCACACCGGGTCTAAGACAGCAACACAGAGAGAAGCAACCAGGTTTCTGTTCCTCTAAATCAGTCACTCAACGATCACTCCTTCCTGCTACGGACTTCGATTTCTGCAAACCAAACCCTCCGGGCTAAAGACAAGTCTACTCCTAGCCCCACAACTCCTCCAAGAAACTGTCTCTCCTTCACTTCTTTCCAGAGAAAATAAGACAGGTTTTGGAGTGAAATGTAGGGTTGAAATTAAGAATAGCTAATAGTTAATCTATCAAATCACATTCAGAAACAGCAGATAGGGATAAAAGGTTCTAGGATGAGCCCTAGAAAAACTCCTGGAAGGAATTAAGAGTCCTTGTAATGTTGAAAAGGGGCGATGGCAATGATTCTCCCCATTTCGCAGGATGGAAAACTGAGGCCTCAGATGTGAAAGGCACTTGTCCAAGCTCTCAGTGCTGGGACAGGGGACCACCGCGGGGCTCTTAAGGGAGAAGGCAAGAGGATCGCTTGGGGATCAGGAAGGCCCGGGTGGTGGCTGCCCTACATGGGTTTGGGGTCTGGGGGACAGCCAGCCCCGCCCACACCTTCCCGCCTGGCCCCGCCCATTCACCTTGGCCCCGCCTCGTCCCTCTCTCGCTCCCATTGGCCCAGCCTCCCCAGGCCCGCCCCTTCGCACCTCCCGACATATAAAAGCCCCCCGCCCCGGCGGCCGACCTCAACTCGCCGCCGGCCTTCAAGCGCCCGCCCCTCGCGGGGGCCGGGCCGCCGGACCTGGGGGTGGTGTCGCCCCAGCCGAGCCCTGGCCCCCTCCCCCACGGTCCAGACAGTCGCCGCCGCCATTTTGACCGCCCGCCCCTTCCCCCCGGACTGTGATTACAGCGACACCGCTGCCTCGGCCCCGCCGCCTGCCCTGGCTCGGCCCACCACCCCGGGGCCACCCCAGTTACCTCGGCTTCTCCCCTCTTCTCTCCGCGGAAGGGCTTTTCGGAGGTCTCGGAGTAGATGTTGGGAGGGGGACGGGACTTGCCGGGGTCCCCGGGCCGGGCCGGGGGGGTGGGGGTGGGGGTCGGCCGGGCGGTTGTTGTTGTTGACTCGCGTTGCCGGGTTGCTTGGTCGCCACGACTACCGTGGCTATGGCGCCTCCGTTTCCCTCACCGGGGCAACTGTTGCTACCCACCCTACTTACGTCACGCGCAGGGGGTGGGGCCATGGGTGATTGGCGGCGCCGGGAGACGTGATTGGACGGCGCCAGGCCTTGCCGCTAAGCTATTGGCCGCAAGGCACGCTTTTCAACACCCTCTCGACTTCCAGGCGCTCTGATTCATCGGTTTGAATGTCCATCAAAGAAAACTGAACCCTCAAAGGCAGCAGAGCCCGTCACTCCCACAAGGAAACAGCGAACTAAGAATAAAGGGGTGGGATATGTGAGGCTGGGATTGGTTGGCGGCGGTAAAACCTGCCTTCTGGTTCGACTGAAGGGACGTCAATCTACCCAAAGGATTGCCGCGCTCTCTGGCCGGAGGCCGTGCGCACGCGCCCCACGCAAGGCCAATCGGGAGTTGTAGTCCGCTCCTCCGTACTTTAAAGGCCTTACCGAATAAAAAAGGCGAGAAAGGAAAGTTCTCCGCCTTCAGACTTCTCTCTCCCTCGGTGGGCCAGTTTCTGGCCTTTCGCGCTGACGTCAGGGAAGGAATGCGGTGACGCTACCCAGCCCCTCTGTGACGTCAGCGGCTGAGCTGGGCTCGAGGTTCGATGACGTCAGTGGCAGCGCTTCCTCCACTGCCCACCGCGCCGCCCGGGCTGGGTGGACGCGGGCAGCCGAGGCGGGGCTCGATTCCAGGTCCTAGCCCCGGGCGACCCCCCGCTCCCCGCCTAGGCCGGCCCGAAAGCGCAGGCGCTGCGTCCTGTCCTCCCTCCCTGCCCCACCGGGCTGGGAAAGGTCACCGCTGCCGGGCGAGCGCAGCTATCTCGGCCCCGCAGGCGGCGCGGCTGCCCCGGGAAAGGTCTCTCCAAGGCGGGGGACTTAATTAGCGGCTTCCACCGCGGGCGATAAGCAAAGGTCACGCCTGGCCTCTGCTGTGGGGGGAGCTCGAGCCGCCCAGCAGGACTCCGCACCCTCCCACACACACGCTCTGTCTGTGCCTCAGTTTCCCCAGAGGACCGCCCAGGCACAGGGGGAGGAGCAGAAGGGACAGAAGTGGGGCCTGGACTAGGGTGAGCGCCTTGGGCGCAAAAACTCTGTCATCAACATAAATAGTATTCTAATGCAATATTTTTTAAATATCAAGATTAATGGGGGGTGGGGAATTCCATGACCAACAAAACATCAAAATTTTAAAGACAAGATCTGCCAGCACGGATCAGGGTGAGGTGAATCATGCAAGCTCGGAGTCAGATCTTTTGTTTAAAAAATTTTTTTTTAAATATTTTTTTGGTAGTTTTTGCATTAATTTTTATTTTTTAAATACGAATTATCTTGATTACTGAGTTTTTTGGCACCCCCTTAAGTTTGCACCTTCATCCCTGTGAAGGTGGAGAAGGAAGAAAAAAAAGAAAACAAAGGCTCAGAGCCCCAGGGTTCTAATTCCAGACCTGCTGTGTGACGTTGAGAAAGTGGCTCCACCTCTCTGAGCTTCTATTTCCTAGTTCAACCAACTTTATGCTTCCTGGGTGCGAGGATCTTGTAGCCAGTGTTATCTGAGGAGGAATCCCTTAGAATGAGCCTGAGCGGTGAGAGAAGAAGCGAACCTGCTAAAGCTTAGGCGGAGAGAACTGCAGAGGAAAAGCGCTGAGGGCAGGAACATCTGGTTAAAGCGTCAGGCGGTGAGATCGGAGAATCCTTCCAAACACCCAGCAAAGGGCAGTGTTCCCCCCTACTTGGCAGGTGAGCAAATGTACGCTCAGAGCGGGGAAGTAGCTCCCCCAGGATCAGGCAGCCTGTCCCCTTGATGGGACTTTCCAGTGTCCTGGGTGTGACCCGCAATGGGAGGGGAGAAGCAGCCGCCCCAGTCTGCCTGGAAATGCCGGCTGACGAGTCCCCCCAAGAGTTAATGAAACTTCCAGGCGGGAGACACCCCAGGAACAAATCCCAGTTGCCAATGCAGGTCGGTCAGCCCCTGCCACTTCTTCCGTGAGACAGATCAGGGTCCCAGGACCAGCCGTGGGGTCTTTGTTGTCGGTAAGGGAACCTAGAAGCCCTCGCTCCACCTCCCACCCATTTCCCCGTGTCCCAGAAGTCCCCAGATCTTCAGATGTGCACAGCCAAGCCCAGAGAACATGTCTTTCATCAAAAACATTCAGTATGACCTTTGGTGGCAGGGAACACAAGGTGGGGGCTGGGAATGCTCTATGTTTTTACCTGGTGGTGGTCGCACATCGCGTATACAGTCGGCCCTCTGTGTACCGGCAGGTTCCTCTTCCACGGATTCAAGCAACCGCAAATCGAAAGTATTTGGAAAAATGAACAAAAATACAACAATAAAAGTAATAACACTATAACGACTATTTACATAGCACTTGTATGAGGTATTATAAGTGATATCTAACGGTGATTTAAAGTACGCAGGCGGACGTGCATAGGTTATATGCAAACACTATGCTCTGTATAAGAGATCTGAGCATCTGCAGATTTTGGTACCCAAGGGGTCCTGGAACAAACCCCCCTGTGGATACCAAAGGAGGAACTGTATACATGTAAGATTCACTAAGCTCTTCACCCAAGATCGGTGCACTTTATATGTGTTTTATATACATATATTTTTAAACATGGATTATCTTGATTACTGAGTTTTTTGGCACCCCCTTAACTTTGCACCTTCATCCCTGTGAAGGTGGAGAAGGAAGAAAAAAAGAAAACAAAGGCTCAGAGCGCCAGGGTTCTAATTCCAGCTCCGCTGTGTGGCATTGAGAAAGTGGCTCCACCTCTCTGAGCTTCGGTTTCCTAGTTCAACCAACTTTATACTTCCTGGGTACTAGGCTCTGGGCTGTAAGAGTAAAGAAAACAAGTCCCTTGACTTTGCATCCTAGTAAGGGAAACACAAGCAGCAAGATAAATAAATAAGACAAGTTTTTAAAAGTTTAAAAAAAATACACATGCATTTATGATGCCACTGGAAGCAGCTCCCAACCAACTCCTTCCTAGAAATACTGGTAATTACAAGGAAGGAATTAAGCATAGTCTTGCCTTTCCAGTAGTAGTTGAGTTTCGAGGCCACCAAACAGCCCAAGGAGAACGCCAGCTGAAAATTTAAAAAATGTGTAAGGAAAGAGAGAATTAGGAAATTGCCATTTTGCAAAGCCACCAAAATCATCGATTTAGGCAGTGATCAAGTATGGGTGCTACAAAACACAAGGCGAGAGGACGCTGGCAAACAAGGTCTGCTCAGGGCACCCAAGTGTGACCTGCCAAAGGGCTTGCTGGGTGTAGGGGAGTGGACTTCACCATGGAGGCCAGACTGTCACCAGCATTAGCCACAGTGACGCTGACTATCACAGCAGAGGCACAAGCAGACCCAAGGAAGTTCTCAGGACACATCCTGCCAAGATGTTAAATCCAACTCTGATCAAGTCCCTTGAACTAACCCCCAGTTTATGAGAAATAGAAGGGGTAGAGAGACAAGTTAAATGACAACATCGAGAAGCAACAGGCAAATTCAGAAGGTGGGGTATACTAGGGGACAGCTGACCCAGTCTCTTTGACAAGTCCACTATTAGGACTTGCAAAGGAGTAGGGCTTGCTTGAGGCCAGGAATTTGAGACCAGCCTGGGCAACATAGCCAGACCCTGTCTCTACAAAAAATAGAAAAATTAGCTGGGCATGGTGGCACACGCCTGCAGTCCCAGCTACTCAGGAGGCTGAGGCGGGAGGATCACTTGAGCCCAGGAGTTTGAGGTTACAGTGAGCTATAATGATGCCACTGCACTCTAGCCTGGACAACAGAGTGAGACACTGTCTAAACAAACAAACAAACGAACAAAAAACCACCAACACCCCCAGTCTGGAACCACTGCTCCTAGAGGATGGCGAAGCAACTAACAAGGACCCCAGGTCCCCAGGCTGTCTGCCAGCTGAGACAAGTAAACATTCTGTCTTGTTTAGGCCACTTACTGCATCCCTGTTAAATTGGAAGATCTAAGACCTACGTAGTCCTGCTCCAAATATTTATGTTGATTGAACGTTTTGCACCAGATAAGGATATTCATTAAGGCAGACAGTCGGAGGCAGTGTAGTTGTCTGTCCCTGGGGGACTAGAAAGTTTAAATAATAAGGCTGGGTGGGATAGAAGGCTAAACCAACTGGTGAAAGTAACAAAGTAGCTCTTAAAAATGTGTAGCATTGATGAAGAGAGACTCAGATACTACAGCATTTTTGAAAACTGCAACTTTGCTCCCCTGAGCCCAGTGGAAAGAGGTCTCTATCCTGTTACGCCAAATGAAAAAGGCGGGGCGGTGGTGGGAAAAAAGAAAGAAATTAAAAACCACCCACTAATGTGCGGGCAAGTCACGTAATAAGAATCTGACACTTGGCATGACGAAATGCAAACAAGATGTCCTTTTGTGACGCTGGCAATTGGTCATAAAAGCCGGAACAGTTCTACTTACTACACATGAAGTGCAGAGAATGACGAGCAGGCTGGTTCTTCCAACAGACTTTTCAAACTGTGCATGATAGCATAAAAGAAAAAAATGTAAATATATAAACGTTGTGCAGATATATCCATGGATAAAATAGAATCTAGTGTCAGGGGACACTCCCCTAAACAGGTTTCATGAAATATGCTACAAGCAGAGTTTTGATGAGTTAAGACCATCTTGGAGATGGACTCCTGGAAGTGTGCATCAGCCTAAGTAAAGAAAGAGTTGGGAAAGAAAGGGATGAACTGAGATTCAAAAACAAAAACAAGGCCAGGCGCGGTGGCTCTCGCCTGTAATCCTAGCACTCTGGGAGGCCGAGGCGGGAGGATCGCTTGAGCTCAGGAGTTCGAGACCAGCCCGAGCAAGAGTGAGACCCCGTCTCTACTATAAATAGAAAGAAATTGGCCAAACAACTAAAAATAGAAAAAATTAGCCGGGCATGGTGGCACGTGCCTGTGGTCCCAGCGACTCGGGAGGCTGAGGCAGGAGGATCGCTTGAGCCCAGGAGTTTGAGGTTGCTGTGAGCAAGGCTGACTCCACGGCACTCCAGCCCAGGCAACAGAGTGAGACTCTGTCTCAAAAAACAAAAACAAAAACAAAAACAAAAACAAAACAAAACAAAAATAAAACCTGATAGGCAATCCCCTAAATATTAATACCTGGGCTTTTCCAGAAAATGCTCCAGACACGTGCCTATCTGCCGGGACATGTATCAACCTGTCTCTTTTTTCTCCCTCTGCTAAAAGGTAACTTTTTCCTGGGCAGAGCCTGAAGGAAATTAGTTAATAAACGCTTTGACTCGCCAAACCAAAATGAAACAATGTAGCACTGAGCTAAAAGTATACAGAGTATCCTAGTTTACTCTGTATATAAAGTATACTAAGGTCTAGTATATAATGCTGTTGTGAAAATTACAACATACTTGTGCAAACAGACAAAAGAAACATATAAGTATACAAAATGATACTTCCTGTTATCCTAGGATACCTACCTGTTCGGGAACACACAGTCAACACATTGAAGAAACTGGCAGTGGTCCTAGATTCGAGATCTGAGATGGAGGGGCGGAAATTTAACAAGTGAGGGTTTTGCGTGGACCACTGAAAGTGTGACAGAGTTTGGGGAAAGGCCAGGCTGGCTGGGACCGGGGTTTATTGGTATTCGGGGGCCAGATAGCACATTGCAATAGGCCGAGGGCCAGGTGGGAAGAGAGGAATGAGGATAGTGAGTATAGGTGAGATGTTTTGGGTAGGGAAGCCAGGTTCTAGCCCGCACTGTCGGTTAGAGTAGTCGCTGGCCACACGTGGCTATAAAAACTACAAGTAACTTGGCCGGACGCGGTGGCTCACGTCTATAATCCTAGCACTCTGGGAGGCCGAGGCGGGAGGATCCTTTGAGCTCAGGAGTTCGAGATCAGCCTGAGCAAGAGCGAGACCCCCGTCTCTACCAAAAATAGAAATAAATTAATTGGACAGCTAAAAATATATAGAAAAAATCAGCCGGGCATGGTGCGCATGCCTGTAGTCTCAGCTACTGGGGAGGCTGAGGCAGGAGGATCGCTTGAGCCCAGGAGTTGGAGGTTGCTGCGAGCGAAGCTGATGCCACGGCACTCTAGCCCAGGCAACAGAGCGAGACTCTGTCTCAAAAAAAAAACAAGAAAAAAGAAATAAAAATTAAAAAAATAAAAATAAAACTACAAGTAACTAAAAAGAAATAAAATTAACAATTCAGTTCCTCATTTGTACCAGACAGATTTCAAATGCTCAGTAGCCACATGGAGCTAGTGACTACCGTTTTAGAAAGTACCGATAATAGAGAATTTTTGATCAGCATCAGAGAACGCTTTATTGGCCAGCATTGCTTTTAACCAGTCGTCAAAAGTCATTTCAGAGACTCGGAAATTTGAATATGTGCTCGGCATAAAATGGTACTGAGGAATGGTTGTAAACATCGGTATTGTGACTATGTAGGAAAATGTTCTTATTTCTCAAAGATGCTGGCTGTGGTATTTAGAGGTAAAAACTCATCAGTAGAGTGAAAATGAGATAGTGTGTATAAATCACCTAGCATAAAACCAGGCATATCCAATAAAAAAAAAAAAGAAAAAAAAAGGGAAAAAATAAAGAAAAAGATAAAACCAGGCATGGATCAAGTCCTTAATAAATGCTAGTGGGCATTAATATTAAAGAAATTTGGATGGCTGGGCGTAGTGGCTCATGCCTGTCATCCTAGCACCCTGGGAGGCCGAGGCGGGAGGATCACTTGAGCTCAGGAGTTCGAGACCAGCCCGAGTAAGAGCAAGGCTCCATCTCTACTGCAAAAAATAGGAAAATTAGCCAGGCCTGGCGGCTCCTGTAGTCCCAGCTACTTGGGAGGCTGAGGCAGGAGGATCGCTTGAGCCCAGGAATTGGAGGTTGCTGTGAGCTGTGACGATACCACTGCACTCCAGCCTGGGAGACAGAGCCAGACTCTGTCTCAAATAAAAAAAAAAAAACAAAAACAGAAAACCTTCTGGTTTTGGAAACATCAGTTAAATCCGGCAGTGAATACTTCCTGCATATTTGTCGTTCACCACCCCCAGGCCAGGGCAGAAGGGTATGTCCCTTGAGGAGTTCCGTGGAGAAGATGAAGAGGAAAAGAGTGTATTATTCATCAGCCCTTTCGAAGCGGCACAATCAGATGTGACCTCTGCCTCTGGAACATTGCCCTCGGCCTGTGATACCGACAGGGGGTAACTGGGGCCAGGAATTTGTGACAAGGAAAAGGACAAAGGGATACAGTTTTAATCCAGAGGGAGCGCGTCTAGCAGAAATAGCATTTAAACAGCACCTACATCAGAAGCCAGAGACTGATAAGAATTTCACTCACTCGCTGACTCTCCCCCGTGTTGCTGGTGAGGAAATCAAGGCACAGAAAGGGTAAGTGACTTATCCAGGGTCGCACAGCGGGAGAAAGGCGGAGCTGGGATTCAAACCCACGCCGGCCCATTACCAGAGCCCTTGTTGCTGTATTTTTAAATTGAAGTGAAATTGACATAACATAAAATTAACCGTTTTAAAAAGTACATGGTTCATTGCATCTCATCCATTCGCCGTGTTGCGCAATCGCCACCTCTGTCTAGTTCCAAAACATTTTCATCCCCCCAAAAGACATCCGTACCAATTAAAGAGTCGCTCCCCAGTCCCCCTTGCCCCCGGCCCTCTGCTTTCTGTCTTACGGATTTGCCTGTTCTAGACATTTCGTATAAACAGAATACACAATATGTGGGCTTATGCGCCCCTTTCACTCAACATCAGGTTTTGGAGACTCCTTCACATTGTAGCAGGGTCAGTTTATTCCTTTTTATGTCTGAATGACATTCCATTGAATGCATACGCCACGTTGCGTTTATTCACCTGCGGATGGACATTTGGGTTGTTGTCACCTTATGGCGATCGTGAATAGTATCGCTGTGAACATATGTACAGATGTAATATTACAATAGTTGGCCGGGTGTGGTGGCTCATGCCTATAATTCCAGCACTTCGGGAGGCCAAGGTGAGAGGATCACTTGAGGCCAGGAGTTCGAGGCTGCAGTGAGCTACGATCACACCACTGCGCTCCAGCGTGGGCGGCAGAGCGAGACCCTGTCTCAAAAAAATAGTAAATATAAAGGGAGAGAGGCACATAGATGATTACTATGGTGCAAACACCACGGCTATAACTTCTACACAAGATCCACCAATAAATGCTAAAATTAGTGCGTGAAACTTTAAAGAAAAACTGGATCTTTGCGCAGCCTCAAAGCGTCTCACCCAAAGTGTTTATCAATGAGTGTGGATGTTTTCACATACGTTCGCAAATTCTTTCATACGCCCCTTCCCCTGAGAAGGTGGAGCTTAATTCCTCTGCCCCGAGTAGAGGCTGGGAATGTTCTATTTCTGGACCTGGGTAGTGGTTACAGAGGTGTGTTCAGTTTGTGAAAATTCTTCCGGGTGTCCACTGGATGAATTTTCTCTATGTATGTGTCATGCTTTGATTAAAAAAAAAATGCAATTTACTAAAATGCAAAAAAGAATGAAATAGACTCAACCGTCTGTGTCAGGGACGCACACGTTGGTGTTAAAACTATTAATGGAAAGCAAAGAAGTGATGAAGGCTTAAGTTGGCCAGGGGTGGTGGCTCACACCTGTAATCCCAGCACTCTGGGAGGCCAAGGTGGGAGGATCACTTGAGGCCAGGAGTAGGATGCCAGCCGGGGCAACATAGCAAGACCCCATCTCTACAAAAAATACAAAACTTAGCCAGACGTGGTCGCATGTGCCTGTAGTCCCAGCTACTCAGGAGGATCGCTTGAGCCCAGGAGTTCTAAGCTTCAGTGAGCTATGATCAGGCCACTACACTTCGGCCTGGATGACAGAGTGAGACTCTGTCTCAAAGAAACAAAAAAGACAGAGAGAGAAAAAGAAAGAAATGATGACGACAAAAGTCAGATGGCAGCTACCTCTGAAGGGAGTGAGAGATTGAGCAGAGGGAGGAAACGGGGTGGGGAGGTATCTGCGGTGCTAACGCCATCCTGTTTCCTGATCTGAGTAATGATTTACATGGGTCCTGTTTACAGCAATTCTTTGAATCATGCGTGTGTTTTTCACATAGCGGTGGTGGTGTACCGAAGCTGGCTCACACAAGCTTGTGAGAACCAATCGTTAACTTTTCAGGAATTTGGAGACATGGCATTGACATCTTGAAATTGGTCAGAAATCGACAACCACTGCAAATCAGGGCTGGAGAGACTGCTGTCAGTCATTTCCCAGCGAACCACAGCTCCTCTGTGTATATGATTTTAATGAGATACTTTTTTTTTTTTTTTCAGACAGAGTCTTGCTCTGTCACCCAGGCTGGAGTGCAGTGGCATCATCATAGCTCACAGCAACCTCCAACTCCTGGGCTCAAGGGATCCTCCTGCTTCAGCCTCCCAAGAAGCTGGGACTACAGGCATGCACCACCATGCCCGGCTAATTTTTTTTCTATTTTTAGTAGAGATGGGGTCTCGCTCTTGCTCAGGCTGGTCTCAAACGCCTGACCTCAAGCGATCCTCCCACCTCGGCCTCCCAGAGTGCTGGGATTACTGATGTGAGCCACCGCGCCTGGCCCTCTTCCCCATTTTTAAGTGTGCACTTGAGCAGCATTAAGTGCACTCACACTGTTGTGCAACCACGGTCACCGGCCATCTCCAAAACTCTTCATCTTGTAAAACTGAAACTCTGTCCCCATAACAGTTTTTTTTTTCCATTATTGGGATTTTTTTTCCCTCGCAGAGCATGGATCCTAGGACTGGTCCACTTGAACCACCCCCATCTCATCCCCCACTAACTGACTTCGAGCACCTTGTGAAATTTCTCCGTGCCTCAGTTTCCCCATCTGTAACTGGAGGATAATTTTAGTCCTTATAGCCTAGTAGCTCTCAAAAGTCTGGTCTCTGGGCAAGCAGCACCTGGCAATTTATTGGAAATGCAGATTCTCAAAGCCCATTCCATACCTGTTGGTTCCAGTGCAGTTGGAACTCAGTGATCTGTGTTTTTTGTCTATTTTTGAGACAGGATCGTTCTCTGTCACCCAGGCTGGAGTGCAGTGGTGCCATCGTAGTCACTACAGCCTCAAACTCTTGGGCTCAGATGATCCTCCGGCCTCAGCCTCCCAAGTAGCTGCTACTACAGGTGCCACCACATCTGGCTAATCTTTAAATTTTTCATAGAGATGGCGTCTTGCTATGTTGCTCGAGCTGGTCTTGAACTCCTGACCTCAAGCGATCCTCCCACCTCGGCCTCCTAAAGTGCTGGGATTACAGGCATGAGCCACCACACCCAGCTTTGAAATTTGTGTTTTAACAAGTCCTCCAGAAGGTTTTGAGGCTTGATCACATGTGAGAACCATTATCACAGGCTGTTGGAAGGATAAATACACTGCTCACATACAAATGCTTAGAGCTGCACCTGGTCCCACAGCTCATACCGCAGAAGCGCTCACTATTACCGTTCTTGTTATCGTCTTAGAAGGGGTCCAGGGTCCTGGCCCTGTAGGGGTCTAGCTGTGTCCTGGTGGGAGCATCATTTCTGGTTTCTGAAGAATCAAGGCCATCTCACCTCTCTCTGTCACAGATGACAGTGAGCTGGACCACGTCACCGTGTCCCTGATGAAAGGTTATCGCTTCAATGGGGAAACGGGAAAGGTCGGGCTGGGGGGGTCGTGGCCGCTTCCCCTCTGCTGGGGGAGATAAGAAGATCACTCAGCTTCCTTCAGGCAGGGTGGGGGGAGCCACGATGTATAAATGGGGAGGCCGGGAGGCAGCGGAGACACAGGTCCACTCTCGTGTGCGAGGTGACTCTGTCCAGCATGGCCAAGCGCACGCTGTCTCTGCTGCTGCTGGTGTGGGTGCTGGCTGGGGAGCTCTGGCTGGGGGCCCCGGCCCGGGCAGCACCCTATGGGGTGAAGCTTTGCGGCCGTGAATTCATCCGAGCAGTCATCTTCACCTGCGGGGGCTCCCGGTGGAGACGATCGGACATCCTGGCCCACGACGCCGTGGGTGAGGCTGGTAAGCAGGTGTTGTGGGAGAGAACAGATGGCCAGACAGGATCAGGGACCCAAGGACAGAAATAAGAAGAGCGGCTGGAGGAATAGGGTCCCTGCCCTACCGCATCCAGCAGGTGACACCTGCCCAGCCTTGAAGCCACGCTGAGGGCTCAGGAGTTAGCAGGACTGCAGAACTGGGATGGGAGTAGGGGAAGAGCCATCCACAGGGGCTAGAAGTTTCCTGAGCACCTACTATGTGCCAAGCCCTGTGCTATGCAAAGCTGCTGCTCGCCCAACTCCAAGGAGGGCACCCTTCGCAAGGACTGGCATGCTTTCCGGCTCTTTCCGGGAGGTAATGCAAGGGGTGTGGTGCATAAAGAGCCTGGATTTTGCTCCCTAGTGGGTGACCCCTGCCCAGAAATTTGCTTTGCCTCTCTGACCACCTTTATTTTTGAATGGGAAGCACAGTCCTGGAATCTTGTCTGTGTTAAGTGGTATCATTAAGTCAAAACAGCTAAGTGCACAGTCTAAGCAGCGCAGGGGGCTCAGTCCAGGCTCAAAGGGGAGGGTTGGGGAGACAGGAGACCTAGTCCCATGAGGGGCAGGGGCCTGGCCAAAGAACAGATGTTCATGACAAGGAGACTGAGGCGGAGGAAGATGGGTGGGTATGAGGGTGGACCCAGAAGACACCCTGCCTGGATTCAAACAGAAGCTCTGCAATTAATAGCTGCGTGTTCTTGTGCAAGTTCTCTACCGACTCATGCCTCAGTGGTCTCTGCTGGAAAATGGGTGTGATAATGACAGGACCCACCTCATGTGGCTGTCATTAAGCCAGATAAAGAAGTTAATCTGCTGAAAGACATAAAATAGTGTCTGGCATGCAGTAAGTACTTGACAAAGGATCAGTGCTATTTTGCATGCTTATAATGAGCCAGACATTGTTCTAAGTTTTTTATGGGTATTAACTCCTCTATTCCTTATAAAACTTGAGAAGGTAGGGGTTATTATTTTCCATACTTTGCAGACGAGGAAACTGAGGCTCAGAGGTAAATTCAGTTTCTCATAGTTTTAGCTTGGAGAGACTAGATTCATACTCAGTCAGCCCAGCTCTCAAATACAGGCTCTTAATCACCAGGTCCTCACTAAATAAAGAGTAAGGGAAAATAAATGACAAGAGAGGAAAGTCAAGGTCAGTAAGGTTGAGTCATCTGCCTATTAAACCTGGTGACAGAGCCAAAATTTTAATCCAGGACTGAGTGAAATCAAAACTTCGGACCACGAGGCTGTATCACAAAACAGAGAAGTAGCCGGACCAGCCAGGAGCCAGGACTCTGGGTGTGGCGGAAGCTGAGCCCTGAGTACTAACTCTCTTCTTTTTTTATAGGGGACGCCTTCCCAGGTGCAGATGCCGACAGCCCGGCAGGCGAGCTGGATGAGGCTGTGGGCTCTAGCGAGTGGCTGGCCCTGACCAAGTCCCCCCAGGCCTTTTACGGGGGCCGACCCAGCTGGCAGGAGACTCCGGGCGCTCTTCGGGGGAGCCGAGACGTCCTGGCTGGCCTTTCAAGCAACTGCTGCAAGTGGGGGTGCAGCAAAAGTGAAATCAGCAGCCTCTGCTAGTTCCCGGGCTGGGCAGCCGGGCGCACGGGCCCGACGTCCGCAGACCCGCCATCCGCTCCGCCAGGTCTGGCCGGGCACCGGCCCTCCAGCCCTCGCGCACTCATTCATCCGCGAGTCACAGAGGCCGGGCGCAGTGCCCCCGCCCGCTTCCAACGCTGACCTCCAACCAGCCTCCGCTGACCCAGGGTCCTGAGCAAGCTGCCTGCCCTACCTGGCCACAGCCGGAGTCCCTGACCCTGACTCCTCACCCCTCCGCAGCCCAAGCCACGCCTCTGCCTGGCCGGGCCACCCTGAGCCCCCTGCCTACCTGCCCAGCCCAAACTGCGACCTTTGTCACCTGGGCAGCGCAAATGAACGCCCCCGTCTCAGTCCATCCTTTGCTCACTCCCCGTTGCCTGCCTTCCGGCCTGGTCTCCTCCAGTCTCGCCCTGCCAGAGCTCCGAGGCTGCGGCCCCAGGCTGGTGGCAGGTCCCTAGCTCCCTGTGATCACCTGGGATGGGGGGCGCGGTGGGCGCGTGGGAACCTCCCCGACCCCAGCAATAAAAGTTCCAGAGGACGTGGCAGAGCGCGCGTGCGTGTCGTTGTTGGAGGGGGTGCGGGTGGGACACAGGATTGAGGGGCGCTCGGCGTCGCCCTCGGAGCCACCCCCCCGCTCCCCTCCCCAGCCCCCGCCGGCTACGCCGCCCCCGGGGGACTTTCCGTCCCGGGGAAGGGGCGGGACCGGCGCGCAAGGTGCGGAGGCGGCCCGCAGGGGTGGCTCTGCTTCCCGTTGTCGCCGCCCCCGGCGCGCGACCCAGAGGAGGAGCCGGGAGGGACCCGCGCGCGCGGGGGGCGCCATGAGGGCGGCCCGCGTCGCCCCGCTCTGGCCGCGGCCACTGCCCAGGCTGCGGCTGCTGCTGCTGTCGCCTCTGCTGTTGGCGCTGTTCCGGCGGACGCGTCCCCAGGGTGAGTTCTGGAGGGAGGTCGCGCCGCGCGCACCCCCAAGGCGCAGATCCTGCGGGGTGAACCCCGGGTTTGCGGAGCGGATGGCAGGGACCCGGGCGACAGAGGGAGTTGGCGTGTGGCTGGTGGCGAGGTGGGGAACGGCGCCGGGGCGCAGGGGTGGGCGCTGCTGCGACGGTGACAGGATGTGGCCGCCGGAGGGAGGGGAGGAGTTTTGCCCGGGGGCCCCCTTCCTGCCGCGCACTTGCGTAAGGGACCCCGGAATGGCCCCCGCAATTGTCGGAAGTGCTGGCAAGTTCCAGGTCTGGGGTGCGCAGGCGGCGTGGGGGGGTCGAACCCCCTTCCCTGAGCCCCTCTGCCCCCCCCCAGGCAGCCCCGCGCCACTGCAATGCTACGGAGTTGGACCCTTGGGCAACTTGAACTGCTCGTGGGAGCCTCTTGGGGACCTAGGAGCCCCCTCTACGCTGCACCTCCAGAGCCAGAAGTAGTGAGTACAGTGGCGTGCACTGGGGAAACTGAGGCCTTGGAGCTGGGCCGCTCGGGTCCCAGACTGCTCTGGTTGAAAAGATCCACTGTCAAGCCCTAGGTTCCTTCATTTCCATGCTGTGTGATCCTGAGCCAGTCACTTTCCCTCTCTGAGCCTCTGTTTTGTCCTCTATTAAAATGGCAGTAATAGGTCGGGCGCGGTGGCTCACAACTGTAATCCTAGCACTCTGGGAGGCTGAAGCGGAAGGATCGCTTGAGCCCAGAAGTTCGAGGTTGCCGTGAGCTGTGAAAACACCGCTGCGCTCTAGCCTGGGCAGCAGAGAGAGACTCTGTCTCAAAAAAAAAAAAAAAAAAAGTCTCAAAATGACAATAATGATGGAATCTGCCTCCCAGGGTTGACTCTGAGGATTCAAAGAGTTAGGCGCTTGGCAAAGATAAAATGCTTAATAATGTAAGGCTTTAAAAAAAAAAAAAAATTGCTGTGTGACCTTAGGCAAGTAGCTTAACTGCTCTGAGCATACGAAAAGCTCATTCAGTCTGGTGCTGGGGTGCTGTAGTGAAAAAGGTAGACCGAAAGCCTGGCCCTTGCCCAAAGGAGAGACCTACCTGAAAACTCATAATTTCAAATTACGCTAAGTGAGGGAAGAAAGTAAAAAGGTCAACAAAAGACAGGCACGTGGCATAGGCGTGCTGGTTTTTTTTTTCTTTCCCTTATTGGTGGTTAAAACACACATAAAATTTATGATCTTAACCATTTTTAAGTCTCATTTCAGTGGCATTAAGTACATTCACGTGGTGCTCTGATCACTATCATCGGTCTCCAGAAGGGGCCTAGTTTTAATTGGTGCAGGGTGAGGGAGTCAGAGAGGGTCCCCCCTTTTAATTAATGAAGTAAAATTCACATAACATAAAATTAACCACTTAAAGTGTACAATTCAGGGCCAGGCGCGGTGGCTCACACCTGTAACCCTAGTGCTCTGGGAGGCTGAGGCAGGAGGATCGCTTGAGGTCAGGAGTTCGAGACCAGTCTGAGCAAGAACAAGACCTGGTCTCTATTAAAAATAAAAAAAAATTAGCCAGGAGTGGTGGCTGGCACCTATAATGCCAGCTACTTGGGAGGCAGAGGCGGCAAGATCAATTGAGCCCAGGAGTTTGAGGTTGCAGTGAGCTGTGATGACGCCACTGTGCTCTACCCAGAGCAACAGAGCAAGACTCTTGTTTCAAAATAAAATATATAAAATAAAATACAATACAATTCAGTGGTATTTGGCATATTCGCAGTGTTCTGCAACCATCCACTCTATCTGGTTCCAAAACATTTTCATCATCCCGAAAGAAAACCTCTACCAATTAGCAGCCCCGCCCCATTCCCTCCCCTCCCCCACCCCCTGGCAACCACTGATCGAGTTCCTGCCTCTGTGGATTTCCGTATTCCGAACATTTCATATAACTGAAATCACACAATATGTGTCCTTTTGGGTCTGGCTTCTTTCACTGAGCATAGTGTTTCCAAAGTTCCTCCACGTTGTAGTTTGGACCAGGACTTCATCCCATTTTACTATTAATAACGTTCTATCGTATGCCTGTCCCACGATTTGTTTATCCATTCATTCCTCTGTTGATGGACATCGGGTTATTTCTACCTTTTGGCTCTTGTGAACAGCGCCGCTGTGAACATGTGTGTTTTTGTTCAAGTGTTTTGTTCAAGTCTCTGTCTTTCAGTTCCTTGGGGTCTATATCCAGAAGGAGAACTGCTGGGTTATATGGGAATTCTATGTTTAACCTTCTTTTTTCATTATCAATTGACAATTTATAATTGCATTCATGTATAGGGTACAAAGTGATGTTATAATTTGTGAACACAATGTATAAAAATTAAATCAAGCTAGTTGACATCTCATCAGCGCAAATACTTCACACTTTTTGTGGTGAGGACATCTGAAATGTACTCTCTTAGCAATTTTGTTTTGTTTTGTTTTGTTTTGAGACAGAGTCTTGCTCTGTTGCCCAGGTTAGAGTACTGTGGCGTCAGCCTAGCTCACTGCAACCTCAAACTCCTGGGCTCAAATGATCCTCCTGCCTCAGCCTCCCGAGTAGCTGGGACTACAGACATGCACCACCATGCCCGGTTAATTATTTCTATATCTTTTTAGTTGTCCAGATCATTTCTTTCTATTTTTTAGTAGAGACAGGGTCTCGCTCTTGCTCAGGCTGGTCTCGAACTCCTGACCTTGAGCGATCCACCTGCCTCAGCCTCCCGGAGTGCTAGGATTACAGGCGTGAGCCACCGCGCCCGGCTTCTCTTAGCAATTTTGAAATGTACAATACTCTATTATTAACTATATTCACCACACTGCAGAACTCAAAAAAGAAAAACCACATTCGTCTGTCTAACTGAGGGTTTATATCCTTTGATCATCATCTTCCCCCAACTCTCAGCCTCTATGAGCTGAGATGTTTTAGATTCCACATACGTGTGAGAACACGTGGTATCTGTCTTTCTGGACCTGACTTATTTCATTTGGCATGTTCTTCAATTCCATCCATATTGTCACAAATGACCGGGTTTCCTTTCTGTTTCAGGCTGAATAATATTCCATTGTGTATATTTGCCACTTTTATTTTTGTTGTTTTTTTGGTTTTTTTTTTTTGAGATAGAGTCTCGCTCTGTTGCCCAGGCTAGAGTACCATGGCGTCATCCTAGCTCACAGCAACCTCAGACTCCTGGGCTCAAGCGAACCTCCTGCCTCAGCATCCCGAGTAGCTGGGACTACAGGCATGCGCCACCATGCCCGGCTAATTTTTCTATTTTTTTATAGAGATGGAGTAGGGGATTGTGTCTCGATATATTGCCCAGGCTGGGCTCGAACTCCTGGTCTCAAGCGATCCTCCCACCTCGGCCTCCCAAAGTGCTGGGATTACAGGTGCGAGCCACCGCGCCCGGCACCGTATTTTTTTATCCATCCGTCTCTTGAAGGAATTTAGGTAGATCTCATAACCTGGCTATTGTGAGTAGTGCTTAGATAAACTCGGGAGTGTAGACTTCTCTTTGAAAAACTGATTTAAAATCTTTTGGATGAATACCCAGAAACGGGATTGCTGGATCATATGGTAGTTCTGCTTTTAGTTTTTTGAGGAAACTTCCCACTGTTTCCCATAATGGCTGTACTAATTTACATTCCCATCAGCAGCGTACAAGGGTTCCCTTTTCTCCACATCCCTTGCCAACACTACACTTGCCTTTTGTCTTTTTGGTAAAAGTCATACTATCACAACAGACGTGAGAGGAGAGATCATTTTGACTTTAATTTGCATTTCCACAGTGGCTGCACCATTTTACATTCCCCCCACCAGTTTCTCCACAACCTCACCAACACTTGGTCTTTTGGTTTTTATTTATTTATTTATTTTAGAGCCAGGGTCTTGCTCTGTCACCCAAGCTGGAGTGCAGTGGCATGATCATAGCTCACTGCAGCCTTGAACCCCTGGGCTCAAGTGACCCTCCTGCCTCAGCCTCCCAACACCCCACTAATTTTTCTTATTTTTTGTAGAGACAGGGTCTCACTATGTTGCCCAGGCTGGTCTTGAACTCATTGCCTCAAGTGATCCTCCTGCCTCAGTCTCCCAAAGTGCTGGGATTACAGGTGTGAGCCACTGCTCCTGACCTGTTTGGTTTTCTTGTTTGTTTAATGAAAGTCTTGGGTGTGTGTGTGTGTGTGTGTGTGTGTGTGTGTGTGTATGTATGTTTGAGACAGAGTCTCACTCTGTCACCCAGGCTAGAGTACTGTGGTGTCATTATAGCTCACTGCAGCCTCAAACTCCTGGGCTCAAGCGATTCTCCTACCTCAGCCTCTTACTTGACAGGCAGGTGCGATCACACCCAGCTAATTTTTCTAGGTTTTTTAGAGATATAATCTCACTCAGGTTGGTCTCCAACTCCTGACCTCAAGCAATTCTCCTGCCTCGGCCTCCCAGAGTACTAGGATTACAGGTGTCGGGCACTGCGCCGGGCCTTTTTGTTAAAAAAAAAAAAATAGAGACAGGGTCTCCCTATGTTGCCCAGGCTGGTCTTGAACTTCCTGGGCTTAAGTGATCCTCCTGCCTCAGCCTCCCAAAATGCTGTGATTATAGGCATGAGCCACCACGCCCAGCCTAGGCCTTTATTCAAATGTCTCTTCAATGAAGAGGACTTTTCTGACGCCCTCCCTAAAACAGCACGTACATCCCCCTCTATACCACCTGACCTGGCCTCAAGGATATATTTATGCGTTTGTCACCTGTCTCCCCCACTGGAATACCACCTCCAGAGGGTGAGTTCTTGTCTGTTTTGGTCCAACTGCTACACCCCGCTTCTAGAACAGGGCCTCACGCCATATATATATTAGCTTACTGAATAGCTGCACAGATGTTACCGTGCCTGAATATAGTAGGTGCTCAGTAAACATAATAAGCAACCCTCACATAACGTGTGTGCTCCTGATGTTGTTCTAAACACATTCCATTTATTATCTAATATTTCCTCTCCCCTATTCAGCCCTTTCAGCAGGTGCTTTTACTGCCCTCATTTTGTAGATGAGAAATTGAGGCACAGAGAAGTTAAGTCACTGGCTCAAGGTCACAGAGCTCTGAAGCAACAGAGGTGGGACTTGAACCCAAGCAGAGCAGGCTGTGGCCACTCTGTCAGTACGAGGGGTTGTCATCCTATAGCTCCGGGCCCAGCTCGATGTACACTTGTCTCATCCCCGCCTCTCTCTTTGCAGCCATTCCAACAAAACTCAGACCGTGGCAGTGCCCGCCGGGCAGAGCTGGGTGGCTGTCCCTCGGGAACAGCTCACCATGTCCGACAAACTCCTCGTCTGGGGCACCAAGGCAGGCCAGCCTCTTTGGCCTCCCGTCTTCGTGAACTTGGAAACCCGAAGTAATATGGCGGGAAGGTGGGGCGCTATGTGTGGGGTGGGTGCTCCTGGGGGGTCCAGCTCACTGCACCCCGGTCTTCTCTTCCCCAGTGAAGCCAAACGCCCCCCAGCTGGGCCCCGACGTGGACTTTTCACAGGATGACCCCCTGGAGGCCACTATCCACTGGGCCCCACCCACATGGCCGTCTCATAAAGTCCTGATCTGCGAATTCTACTACCGAAGATGCCAGGAGGTGACCTGGACCCGGGTGAGTATCGGGGACCCTTTTCCCCCCGACTCTGCCTGGGACATCATCCTCTAATCCAGAGACCCAGCCCAGGGCTCATTCCAAGCCTGCCCCTGCAGTCTGTCTGCATAATGCCTATTGTTAAAATTTTCTTCCCCAGATTATCCATTAGCTGGACATGGCGGCTCATGTCTGTAGTCCCAGCTACTTGGGGGGGCTGAGGCAGGAGGATCACTTGAGCCCAGAAGGTTGAGGCTGCAGTGAGCTATGATGACACCACTCCAGCCTGGGCAGCAGAGCAAGACCCTGACTCTAAAAACAAAAAACAAAAAACAAAAAAAATCTCCCATTTTGTAGTTGGGAAAGCTCAACCTCAGAGAAGTTAAGCAACTTTCCCAAGGTTACACAGCAGGAAAATGGAAGACAAATCCAGAACCAGGGGACCCCAGAAGGAGTCCAGCACTTAAGGGCACAACAGAAAGTTGCCTATATCATTTCCTCTCATATTATACTTCATTGGCCAAGAACCTAGTCACATGGTCTCACCTGACTGCAAGGAAACACTGGGAAATGTAGTCTTCATTTTTGGCAGCCATCTTCCCAACTAAGTTCTATTAACAAAGGAAGAAGAGGAGAGTAGGTATTGGGGGTAACCACCTGCCTTGCTTGCAGCTTTTGATGCAAAACGCCACCCTAAAACCCAGAGTTATTGTCATTGTGCTTGTTCGTGCGATTCAGAGCAACGCTGAGATGCAGACTTGGGAATCTCACTACCAGGGTATGAATCTCAGTTCCAAGCACTTCCAGCTCTGTGACCTTGAGCAAGTCACTTCCCCTCTCTGGGCCTCCGTTTACTCAACTGTCAAACGGGGATACTACAAGAACTCACCACCTCCTGCTCTACCTGGCACACAGAGTGACCAGCTTGTCCCTGGTTGCCTGGGGCTGTGTCAATTTCAAGAGTGAAAGGTCCGTGTTCTGGGACTGCTCCCCCTCAGTGCTGGGCCAGCCCAGAGTGACAACTGGTCACTGTGGTGACACATGAGTTCAAGCACCCTCAACCCAGCCTCTGGCCCCGTCGCTTTCCCCTGCCCCTCCCCCAGCTGGGATCGGAAGTGAGGACCATCCCCCTGGCCCCCGTCGAGGTGCAGGATTTGGAGCCAGCCACTGCCTACGAGGCGTACGGCCGCTGCCGAGTGGAGAACGAAGAGGATTTGTGGGGCGCGTGCAGCCCCATCCTGTCCTTCCAGACGCCGCCCTCTGGTGAGCATCCCCGGACCTGCGCCCGACTGCGCCCCGCCCCTCCCGGAAGTCTGGCCAATCACATCGCTCTCCTTCCCCCCCTTTCCTCTTCCTCGCCGGCTCCGACAGACGTGTGGGTGTCCGGGAACGCGTGCGGGACACGTGGCGGACAGGAGCCCCTGCTGCTTTGGAAGGTGAGCTGTGGGGACCGGCGACCGTGTCTCTGCATGTGTCAGGAAACCCCTAAATAGCAATGGCACCAGCGAGGCAATTCACTGGGTAGCCCTCTTGGGGTCCCTTTCGATTCGAGGGGGGACGCTCAGAGAGGTCCTAGCAGAGCGCTGGGCATGGAGCAAGCCTCCAGCGACCTCACCTACTTCTCTTTTTTGTTTTTAATTTTTAATTATCATGGGTAGGTAAGAGTTGTGTATCTTCAATGTTAGCTGCTTCTGAGAGATCAGAGACATGAGGGTG
>CAUYSK010110848.1:0-20266 GCA_963575035.1 Avahi laniger
GAGTTTGAGGTTGCTGTGAGCTAGGCTGATGCTACTGCACTCTAGCCCGGGTGACAGAGCGAGACTCTGTCTCAAAAAAAAAAACTTAAGTCTTATTCTCTGTTTCTCTCTTCAAAAACCTGGAGCCGGCTCCTCATTTCACTCAGAGAAAAAGCGAAATTCCTTCTATAACCTCCAAGGCCATAGGAGGTTCAGCCCATTTTTATTTCTTTAACTTCCGGCTCTCTCCCTTCTCCCTCCGCACAGCTGTGCCGCAGTCTTGGCTGATGGTTGGGTACACTGGGCGTACTCCCACCTCAGAGCCTTTGCACTTGCTGTTCCCTCCCTGAAATACTCCCCACCCTTCCAGTTACCCACAGAGATAGCTAGTTTCATCACTTTTCTGGTCTTTTCTCCAAAGTCACATCAGCAAGGTTTGCCTTGGACGCTCAAAATGAAATTTCAACCTTTTCCTCAACCTTGCTTGGCTTTAATTTTCTTGGCTTTAATTTCCTCCTTAATTATTAAACCACTATGTATTTTGCTTATTTATCTTGTCATTGTCTCTCTTTAGCAGAATACAAAGTCCATGAAAGTAATGATCTGTCTCCTCAGCACATGGAAAATGACCGGCCCACAGAAATTTTATCTATCTTTTAAAATAAACCCAACCCTACCCTCATCCTCAAATCTTTTATAATTTAAGATTTAATGCAATGCTGCCCATAGTAAGTACTGAAAAAAACTAAAGAAATTCTTAGATGAATTGATGACCAAGGATGAACCTTGTATAGAACATTTTGAATTTATTTTCCTCAATGGAAAGATAATTGCCTTTGCTATAGGGGTTAAATAGGCACAGAATCCTGCTTGTCACATTTGTTAGATTAGCACTATTATCCAAATGATCACTCTGGCTTTGCTAAGCTAAACTTATAAATGGACTGAACATTTTTATCAAAGTGGCCCAAATAATAGAGAAAATTATAGAACTTGAACTATGGATGCATATAGTCAAGCATGTAGTCTGATTCCAAATTTTATTTTATTCGTAGGATATAATTTGAGATTCTCGGCAGGTGATTGAGTCTAGTACAATAGTAAATACACTAACTTTCTGTATTAAGTAGGACACTTATGGATACAAATGGCAGTAACCCAATTCAAACTGGTTTAAAGAAAAAAAATGAGAAGAGTCTCAAAAACTCAGGAAGTTGATGAATATAACTAATTTTAGGCATCCTGAATTTAGGGACTAAATGATGAGATCAAGACACACACACACACACACACACACACACACACACACACACACACCCCTTCCTTTCTCTCTGTCTCTGCTCTGAATTGGTGAACTTCTTAGGAAACTTTTATCCGTGTAGTGATAGAAACAAACACTCAGAACTCCAGGGTTACATGTTATAGTTCTTCAAATCTGATGAAAGCGAACTTCTTTTTCCCTATACTTGCCCTGAAAGTCTTGGCTTGACTTGTGATTGGCTTATTTTGGAGATGATCGATTTATCAATAAATGATGAATAGAGCAAGAGATTTTATTGTCATATCAAGACATATGTGTTACTTTGTTGTTGTTTTTAAAATCATATCTTATTGCGTGGTTACGGACTTGTATGTTAGGAAAACTGTGATCTGGTTTGAAGCCACGTAAAATGGCAAGCTTCATTTTAGAAACTTTTGGGTCAGTGTTTTTATAATACCAAGGAAATATATCCATATCATTTAATTTAAAGACTTCCAGTAAGTTCATTTTAAAGAGTTAAATCACAAAAGGGTGTTATAATTTTTGCTGAATTCATGTCTGCCCTAATTCTGAGAAATTCCAAGTATATTTTTGGTAAATAATGCTTCACCTGTAAAGCACTTTGCCATTGGAAAATTTCCTCCTCAAACCGTGGCGATCATTAATTCTATTTATAGTCCTGGTTCGCTGTCATGGTAGGATATTACTTTCTGACCTTTTTGTGGTTGGATGGGCCCTTGTTCATAGTTCTGGCCAATGAATTGTGATATAGGTTCCACGCAGGTGATATAATTGCTTCCAGAGTCTTCTTTCCCTCTGTGTTTGGTAACTAGCAACGTTTCAGATGGTGGCTGCTGTGTCATTGGTCCCTAAGTGATAAGAGACTAGTTGACCTTTGGCTGCAGCTAAACTCCAGCTGACCTGTCATTTTGTATTGTGAACAAGAAATAAAGTTTTACTTCTTATATCACCGTGATTTTGGTCTTGTTTGTTACAACATTATAACCTGGCCCAACCTGACTGATACATACATATTATCTTACATAATTCTAGTATGTTCTCTTATACGATTTTCAAAACAACCCTCGGATATAGGTGGCTCAGCTTTAATTGCCCTTCCTTCCTTTATGATTAATAAAACTTAGGCTCAGTAGAGCTAAATACTTTGCCTTTGGTACAGAGAATTAACAAGTGAGAAAATGAGACTAAAACATAGAATTATAATTATTGACTTCAAGTCTACTAGGCTTTTAAAAATATATAACTGTAAACATAGGAAGAATCTTCTAATTATTAATGGAAGTGTTTTCAATTTGAACATTTTTGGAATCAAATATTATTTGTCGTAATTTATATTTTAACATACTGCGATTCACCACAATATTTTGTGTTATTCCATATCTATAATCATTTGCCTTGGCCTTTTATTTGATCAGAGTAGCCATGACATAGAGAATCTAGGAAGATGTTAAAAGTCACTTTTGAAAGTACATACTTTGACCCAGACGGTATGTTTTATTTGCATACAATTTTAAAAATAGTGTTTATTCATACAAAGTAGAGCTTTAATAACACTAATCCTAAATTCATAATAAATCATTGTGACAGTCCTTTGCTGTTATGCAGCATTCTCTTGGAAGTAGAGACTATATACCGATTCATCTCTTTCAGGAAAATGTCCTTCCAGAGAGTTCTCAAAGCTAGAAAATCAGAAAGGCTTACATGAAGATAAGATGGTTAAAACAACAACAATGACAAACCTTATACCTAATATCTAAGATTTGATGTATGAACAGAACTGAAAAAGGTTTTCAGAGCTGGATCTTTCAGTAATCCTTGTTTCAGAAAGCCTACACCCTGTAAAACTATTCTGGAGCAATTATTAACCACACAATGAGCTGGTGAGACAGCAGATGCCAGCCTCCCCTTTCCCTTCCTTCTTACCTCCTCAATCAAACATATTTGTAGAGTACATATTTATCTACTTAAAAAAAGAAAGAAAGAAAAAAAAACCCCTGTTGCCTCCCTTCTAACAGGAAGTAAGCAGGACTTCTCCTCATAGGCTGTAAAAATATTGACAGTAGATAATGGCCCTGCAGAAGATATTGGTGGGAAGTGAGTTAATAATCACAGGATTGAACTGCAGGGAGCTTCAGATGCTGCCTAAGACCAGAATGTCAATGAATACTGTTTTTGTTAATAACTAGCTGGTGACAGAAAGCTCTTTCAAACTTGCTTTCCTGGAATTGGAAAATACAGTACCAGAAAGATATATAGTAATAAGATACACCGATCTTATCTATATCCATGAATTAATTTTCCACAAATGTACAAAAGATATAAGCATATTGTCTATTAGGAAAAAAGGGCAGCTCACCAGATTTTTCTGGATTATAATGTGATTGGCGGTAATTCAAAGTATTGGAGAATAGAAATTTCTTTTTGAAAAACACTGCAAGGAAGTGGAAACTAATTTAGCCAAACGGTGTTATCTAATTTAATGAAATGTCTAAGAAATTTTCTCCTTTAAAAATATGTTACTATAGTCCAGTATTCTTATAAGCTTTAGATGTTGGAATGTTTCAGAAACCTAAGAAGTTTTCATATTGTTTAAGAAGATCTAGGTGATCTTCTCAGCATCAGAGGTTTTTAAGAGAGAACTAGGGTTGTTCTGCCACACAAACTAGCTACACTTCCTCAGAAAATAAACTTTCAAAGGAATCAACCACACTCCGAAAATAACAGTTTTATCCTCCTGAAGCATAAATCTTTACTGCCCTTCAGTATAAACCAAACTGAAAAGATACGATGTATCATTTTCTGTAATGATTAACCCCCTATTTGCCAGCTGTCCTGGTGAATATTTCTAGACCACAAGTTGTACAGGTGCAAATCCCTTCTGCAAGTTTGGCACTAACAATCTCTCCCTCTCTCTCTCTCTCTCTTTCTCTCTCTCTCTCTCTCTCTCTCTCTCTCTCTCTCTCTCTCTCTCTCTCTCTCTCTCTCTCTCATTTCTGGAGGTATTATTTTAACCAAATGTCTTATTGACTATTTTAACCAAATGTCTTATTTATTTATTTATTAACTTATAGAGTAAATGTTGAAATGATTTCAAGCCTCTGCTGTCTGTGAACCATACAATAATGGTGAAGCTGTCAGTTGGAGATGAACTAGTTTACTGTTGAAAAATTCAGGAGGACCCAGTGGAAGGATCGATTACCCCCCCTACCCCCCCCTAAACCTCAGGGCACAGTTCTGAATGGTTTATTTCATTTCCTCTAATTGTTCTTTGTAAACGTCCTGCAAATCAGCTTCCAAGCAAGCATATTGGACCAAAATGATTCCCATTGATTAAAGACAGCCTTTTTTTGTGGGGGGGAGATTTTGTTTATTCCCTGGATGGAAATAAACTGAAAAGTGTAAATGATGAAAAGAAACAGGTAGAACTGAGGACTGTTTCTAGAGGGAAAGTATCCTGGGAAGTGCATTGCTTAGTGCTTACTACTCTGAGCTGAAAGCAGCAACACTTAATTGGGATTCGGTCAAGGTGATCTTGGAAAAGGTATTCCTCGAAGTCTGGGGTCCTGTAGGCTGGAGCAGAGGGGAGAAAAAACCCCTCCAGTTCACACTGACGGGAGATCCGGTTTCCCCAGCTCTCTGCCCACCCGCGCACCTCCCCTCCCGCCGGCCGCTCCTGCGGGGGGCGCTGCAGAGTGTCCCGATCGCCGCGAGGCGTGAATTGCCCCGGCGCCTGGAGGAAGTGGCGCCGCCTGGGTCGCCACGCAGCGGAGTGGCCGCTCGGATCTTGTCCCGACTGGGACAGGTGAGAGGCGGACAGGCGGGAGAGACCAGGGGAATGGAGAGCGATGAGGTTAGGGCGATGTTGGCAAAGGAGCTAAGACAGCAAACAAAGCCACTGGCTGAGGAAGTGGGGGAAGAAAAGGGAGGCAATGGGACCCAAGGGTGACAGGTCTGGGGGAAAATGACAGGGAAGTGGAAACCGCTAGAAGAGGATGAATGAAAAGCATGTGAAAGGAAGGTGCTGGAAAGGAATAATGCGCTAGAAAATGCAGCCAGGTGAGGCAGGTAGCAAGAAAATGCGAGGGGAAGAGAGGCTACGATGGCATCCTGCCTTGCAGGGATCAGGTAGGCTAACCTGGCCACCCTCAGCCTTGCAGGGCCGGTGGGGAAGGCAACTCCCAAGCCTGGCCTGAGGGCATTGGCCTGTCCAGCTAAACCCTGGAAAGGCCTATTGGGGGTCTCTGTTAGCCCAGATGCAAAGGTGACCTCCGTTAGACCTTGCCCTTCTCCAGGGGCTCACAGAAATGCGCTTCCAAAAATAGGTGCTATGTCATTTGTTAGGAGGCCTATTGGAGCTTAGAGGAGACAGCGCCCCTCTAGGGGTTTCAGAGGTTAGGCCAAAAATGAAAGAAGGGAAGGAGGAACGTTTTAGGAAAGGTTTGTTTGAGTTTTCAGGACAAGAGAGAGAGATCCTGGTGTCAGCTGTAATCCATTTAAAGAATCTATCTAATTTAAAGAGAAAGCAAGACAAGGAATTCTGTGGCCAGACAGAGCACACGCAAGTCTGGGTGACATCAGTTCTCACTTCTCTCCTGCCATTGGCCTGTTCATGGTCAGATTTGGACATGGGTTCCCGCCTTCCAGGAGCTGGCCCTTTAAAAAGAAATCAGCAATTCTAGGGGAATGTGAGTTTTGCATGGGGTCTCGTGAGAGAAGAAAAACAAAAAAATCTTTACCAAACCTTGGAGGGCTGGGGAGCCATCCAGAAGGAGGTGAGCTCATAGGAGAAAGTAGAGTTTTGAGGACGACATTTAGCCCACAAGATGAGTTATTTTCTTCTTTATTTCTCAGTAGGATGAGGGTAAGGAGGGGTTCCCCCCAAAGGGACTCGCACATAAAATACCTGTAAGAGTGTTCCAGAGAGTCCCCCAAATGGACCCTACTGAATTGCTCCTCCCCTTCTACAGCCCCTGAGAAGCCTCAGGCTCTCTCATTAATACAATCTTTGGCTGGGTGACCATGCCTCCCTGTCCCCACGCCTTTAGTCCTTGGGCCAGCTGGCTAACACAAGCTCCTGGACATATGAGAAAACACTGAAACGAAGCCAGTACCCTAGGCCTGGGTAAATCCACACTTCTCTGCAGCAAAATGGACGTGGCGGAGGAACAAGGAGAAACATTCAACAAAATACTGGGAAAGTAGCCTCTGGCTACAATGAACTCTTTAGGGGTGCTTTCAGAATAAGGCTAAATAAAAAAAAAAAAGGAGGGAGCCTATATGACAACTTCACACTCCTTTTCTAGAAATAGGAGCCATGTAGATGTCCCAAAATCGTGGGGGGATAGTTGGCCAGGTGGGTCACGTGGTACCACCATGCAGGACATGTTAGGAAGCAGTCTGGGTTTAGGTTTTGGTAAAAAGGACTCTGGGCTGACCCTTGGGGGCTGTCCTGGTGTACCGAGTTAGAGGGGAGGAAAAATGGGGAATAAATATTGCTATGGGAAAATATCTAGGCATGACCGCAAGTACAAAGTTGACCTCCTGATCCTAAAATGCGACCTGTGTGGCTGCTTGCAAACTTTCCTGTTTTTGATTAGAAATATACTCTGCTTCAAATGCCCTCCACTGGCGCTTCACTCCTTGGGAGGTCGAAAGCATCTAAATCACAAGCAATACAGAAGAGACTGCCTTAAACCATCCAATACAGGTGTTATAAAATGCAGTACCGACTCAGGACAGGCAAAGAACAGAAGTTTTCAAAACAAAGAAATATATTTGAGACATTGAACCTCCCGGGACAGTGGGAAATGTTTACTTGGATGGTTTAAGGGAAAATGCCAATAGCTCAGATGACTAGGTGAATAAAAAATGTACATTATCACTGAATGAATCCACAGCTACAAATGTAGCATGTAAATTCACTTTCTCCTGCCAAGAGAAACAATAAAACTTATATCCCCATTTTCCTACTATGCTTTTAAGCATAGATAAGGCAATAATTTGGGGGAATGATCCGCTTTCAGGTCATTACTGTTCAGAACACTCTTTCATGTAACATTCTTGAGCCTCATTTTCTGACTTCTATGCTATTTAGTATTTGGATGGATTTTTTTCCCGATGAAAGTGGAAAGGAAATTTAATATAGCATAAATGGCAAGCATGTCCAGTATCAGTCAAATCAGAAGAGTAAGAATGACAATCTAAATGAAAATTCTTCTAATCAGTATGTCTCTTAAATCTATCCCATGGAAATGGAACCGGCCCTATGATCATCTCCAAAGAAATATCTTAAGTTATCTCTCTCTGCAGCAAACGTAAAATGGAAGAGTTCAGGGGTCTCTATCACCTCTCAGTTTGAGCAAGAATGAGAGAAGCTGGTTCAAAACACACACCTGAGGCAGGTAAAGTGTGGTGGGCAGAATGCTGACCATAGACTCACAGCAGACCTGGGTTTCTGTGGTCACGGACCCACTGAAGCCATTTGGTCTCTCTCAGAACCTCAGGTATTTTATGGTATGAAATTATGACTACAAATAAAGGTATTCTCTGAGCTCAAAAGAAATAGAGGTTGATTTGAAGATTAGCTCTAAGGTTTCAAACTGCTTAAAATCTCTGCTATTATTGAGGAAAACAATGAAGGTTATGTATAGGTACACCTGGAAGTATGAATAAAATAATGTGAGGGCAGGGGCCGGGCGCGGTGGCTCACGCCTGTAATTCTAGCTCTTTGGGAGGCTGAGGCAGGTGGATTGTTTGAGCTCAGGAGTTCGAAACCAGCCTGAGCAAGAGCGAGACCCCGTCTCTACTAAAAATAGAAAGAAATTAATTGGACAACTAAAAATATATATTAAAAAAAAAAAACAAAAAACTAGCCGGGCATGGTGGCACATGCCTGTAGTCCCAGCTACTTGGGAGGCTGAGGCAGGAGGATCGCTTGAGCCCAGGAGTCTGAGGTTGCTGTGAGCTAGGCTGACACCACGGCACTCACTCTAGCCAGGGCAACAGAGTGAGACTCTGTCTCAAAAAAAAAAATATAATAATAATAATAATAATTTGAGGGCAAACATAAGATGACAATGCTGTGACTCTTTTGGAGCAATAATGACATGTTCAGCTAGAGGATGAAGCTTCTTTTCCATGTTTTTTTCTGAGATTCCTCAAGTTCTGAGTTCTGTAAGGGAGGGGGTTCTATTTTATTTTTCTGCATCTCTCCTAGTGGTTAACTCCCCCGCCATATATTGGCACCCAGTGAGTGCCCATCCATTGATGAAAAGAAGGGGGAGATAGGGGAATATAACAAAGAGACAGTGGGGAAGAGCCTGGAAGAAATAAAATAATTTGTCATCAAAGGAGGTTACACTGTTTCACCGTTTCATGAGATCATTGCCTTCTAAATCACACTATTGTTTTTCTCTGTATTCTCTAATTACCATTACCAATAACACGAGAGAACAGCTACTTTTTCAGTCAAATCATAGGTGGCTAACCCTTCCGTCAAAGTCGATGAGCCCCTAAAGCCAGGCTGCAGTTATTACAGAGTGATGTGACTTAGTTTACCCACCTTAAACCAAAGGCCTCCCAACAACCCTTTCGCATCCCTTTGTTTGCCTTAGAGTTTGTTTGGCCTGAAAATTCTTGCTTCCTGATTTTCAAACTGCACTCCCTGGTTATGATTTTGGCTTCTCCCACTGAGCCTCTTATGTTGGACAGACAGACAGGGGATGAATGTCTTTTACTACCTGGACTGATGTTCTTAGGACTCCAAAGGCAGCTGGTATTGCTTTGTAGTCGAGATATCTTAGGCCAAAGCATATTGTCCCAGGTCCCATAGCCCGAAAGCAACAAAATCAAGTCACGGAATCCAAGACGCTATGTTGTCCACTTCTCTCTTTTTGGAAAAAAAGATCACTGAGTCTTATAAAGGGAGGTGAAAGGGATTGTTAGCCGGGGTCCATTTTCACAGGGAATGTCACGAAGGGTCGCACGGAAACTCCTTTAGGTTAGTGCGGCAGGAGGCCTCTGCTCCACCTTGCATCAGATTCATCTGGAATCCTGTATGCAGATTCCTGGGATTCTTTCCTGACCTGTTGAATCAACATCTCTTGGGTTCAAAGAAAATTTAAAGACAATAGATAATCCTGTATATTTCTGCTGGGTCGTTTTAGAAACATCCCGTATTGAAAATAAAAAGAGTTGGTCTTCCATCTTTGCGGTTAACTGGTGGCCCTATGTTTTCAGATCTCTCTTAGTTTTGTGGCCTCTAAGATACAAAGAATGACGCCTCCTCCTTCCTCAAATGCTACCTCACCCCACCAACCCAGGTAATTAAGGATTCCCCTCCTGAAACAGCTTCCTAGCTCTGAGAGTTTATGAAAGAGCAGGAAGGTGGGAAGGATTATGGAGAACTGTTTCTAGAAAAGACAAAAGAGTGGCCAACGGCCCCAAAGAGAATGACATCTGTTGGCGTGAGAAACCCCAAGGCAGTCACCTCAGATCCTAACTCACACCTTCCTTCATCCCCCTGGCAGTGGCTGGGCCCTGCAGCCCGGGCCACCAGCTGGCCATCAGAACACCCTTTCCTTTATCATATTCCCCTAGCTCCCTGATCAGAATTGTTTTTTTTAAAAAAATAACGATAATAATGCTTATATTGGATAGCATCTTGCTTTTCATCCGTGTATGAAGGAAGCTTCAGGTTTCTCTGGGGAAGAAAAAGTATGAGCTTGTGGAAGGGCCTGGCCTACCTGTATCAGGCAGCAAAAAGACTCGTTTGTCTGTCTGTCTGGGCCCAGCGAAAGCAGAGCCGGGCCAGGAAGAGGAACTCGAGGGTGCAGAAAGGCCTAAAACCTTTGCAGGGAAATGCTTAGCTCTGGTCTCCTTAGGTGGCCAAGGGAAGAAGAGTCGGGAACGTGTGGTTTGACACCCAGACGACAATGCCCGAGCACCCTCTTCTCGATGAATCTTTACACCCCGAGAATTTTAGCAACGGGAAAGAAAAGTTCTCTTTGGAATAGCGGAGTGACTGAGGACACGCAGCTGGGGCTGGAAAAGGGAATCGGGTCTCGGGCGGCCCGGCTTGTCCCCGCCGCCGCCCCTCCCCTCGGCCCTGCTCGGCCGCGGCCTCGCGCAGCTTCTCCGCGCCGGGCCGGTTGCCGGGCGGAGGCGGCGCCCGCTGCGAGGCCGGGGGCGGGGCGGGCCGGGCCGCGGACGAGGAGGCCGGGGAGGGGCGGCGGTGGCGGGCGCTGTGGCCGCGCGGCTCCCCGGGGAGCGGCCTGAAAGGAGAGAGCGCTCACCAGCTGACAGCGCGTGCTCGCCCCAGACGCGCCGCGCCGCGGCCAGGAGCCGGTGCCAGCGCCTCTATTGTCGCCCGCTCCCTAATTACGGCGAGCCACCCCCACGCTGCTCGGTTCCTGTCCTTGCCTTTATCTTCCCGCGACTTCTCTCCTCCCCTGGCTCTCCCCGGCGTCCGGGCGTTTAACCCGTTCTGCGCTCAGTTCGCCTTTCCTCGCGAGGGGCCTGGTGGAGCACAGGGGACCCGGCGGTGCGCGCCTGCGACTGTGCTCGGCCCAGGGGTGAGGGCGGTGCTGAGCGCAGTCAACAGAGTCAAAAACATCAAGGAAAGCTTAGGCCTTTCTTGTATTCCCTCCCCCGTCTCCTGCCCCTTCTCACCAAAGCGATTGTAAGCAACTCAACTGCTGCTGGTTATCTCTTAACTCTCACTTAACACTTGCTGTTTTCTGCAAGATTGCAACTGGACGAGTCTAGATTGCACTTGGTAAGTGCAGTCTGCTACTTTGCCTTTCCAGTTCCAATTCGGGTTTGGAACTGGCAACAGAAAGCTGATAGTCTTTTTCTTGAACTTTCAAACAAGCCTAGGAAAGAAATATTACAAGATGTCCTTTGATAAAAGACCACTCACTTTGTTCAGGTTTAAATCTCTAAAATCAATAGAGAGGCCTCATGAAAATATTGGTCCTGTGTCAGTTAAGATTAAAGAAATTAACCTTCCCCCCTCCTCGCCTTTTTTTTTTTTCTGATCAAGTTGGACTCCCAGTTAGCAATGTCCCTTAGAGAACGTGGTGAAACTTGCCCCGTTGCCAAAAATAATCTTTCTTCAGCTCTCCGTGAAATCAAATAAGTTTCCCAAAGTGTGGCGAGCCAAAACCCTCCACGAATAAAAGTGGTGGTGCGGTAGTAGGCAAAGGCAGAATATAAAGCAAGTTGCTTAAAGTATATAAAACTCCAGAAAGCACCAGCAGTGCTTGCAGAGAGCTAACCCGATTTATCTATCTTCATTACTTTAAGAAACGCTGCCTCTTTGTTTGTTTGGGTGATATTAAGCATGCTTAACTTGCACACATAGTTGATTCCTTTGCTAGTATCTTGGATACTTGGATCTGACTTTGGAAGGTAGAAGCTAATTGTTAATAATGGAGAGAAAGGAACCAGTCAGCATGGCAGGAATGGTCTGGCATATGGGAAATGAGCGCTCAGAAATACTCAATATTCAAGTTTCCAAAATATTAATGAGATTATAGCAACCTGCAGCTATACGTTACAGCTTGTTAATGGAGTGTAAGAGAGCGAGCTGCCAAACGTTTGTTATGCAAACTCCGGAGCAGAACCTTAAAATGGAAATGTGATTGTACATCTCTTTCAAAGAAATGCCAGCATAAAAAAAGTGAGAGAGAGAGAGAGAGAGAGAGAGAGAGAGAGAGAGAGAGAGAGAAATAGAATGAAGAAAAGAAAAGGGGTTAAAGTTCTCATTTGAACTTTGAGCACTCAATTTACCACAGAGCAATTTGACTTTTTGTTTGTGAATGTTTTGATGGGTTCGAAAAATTCACCATCGCTTTTCGATCAATGTGACACAATTTCCAATCTGATATTGTTATGGTTTCTCTCTTGAGAATAAATGTAAAGAACTATCTTAAATGAAGATGAGGAATTCCGATTCTTATATACCACCATTAGTATTTAAAAGTATAAATATCTGTTATTATGGTCGTCACTCCCCCTCCCAAGTTTGGATAGCTGCAGCTCTTAGCTATTGATTTTCTCAGAGAAAAATTTGCGGGAGCGTTGATCTGGTGGACAGGAATACTAAGATCTGGATATTGCCACTTTCTGGCTGTGAGATTTTGGAGCAATCAATGGGCTGCAGTTTCCTCATTTATAAAAGATGTAAAGGAAAATATTCGTGATGCGCTTTCTGTTTTGTGGTTTCTATGTGTCAATGAAAAATATTAACTTTGGATGAGGTCTTTTTCCTCTTTGGTTGACACAAAATGAGTATAAATCATTTCCCAAAATGAAATATAGATTGTTGGAGGGGGAAAAAAAATAGTTGTGATTTTTTTCCCCCCTGTCCTTCTCCTACTCAGACTCATAACAGGTAAAAGAATTCTAGATCCTCTTCTCTCTCTCTCTCCCTGTACACACTCAGCAAACACACCGAGCCAAATAACTATAAAAATAAGTGTGCTCTCATCCCGCAAGGTTGCCGTAGTATGTTCATACCTGTTGGGTCTGCTCACTGCTTATTGAGAGCGAAACGGAGATGTGTTAGAAGCAATCGCTTGATTTATTCAGCAACCCGAAGAAGATTCCTGATGCTTATCGTGAGGACAGCAAACTCGGTGGGTGCAAAAGGTTATCTAAGGGACAGGTGCATTGTTTCTGCCCTGGAAAGCGTCGCGAGCCACACTGCTCACTTCTCCGAGAGAGCTGGCGGCGGCTCCCAGCTTCTCTTGTGACTTCAGCTGAAAGCCACCGGGACCCAGGTGGTCACTTAAAAGCTGGTTCCGCGGTGGAGACCACAACCTGCGCTCTTTCGCGCGTTACTTTTTCTGCAAATTTAGTTTGTGGTGCTTTTCTTTCTTCTTGTGGCTCTCTCCTCTTTTTGGGGTGCTGGAGAGAGAGGAGGATGCAAGAGCGATTAAATGAGCCTTCCCTCGCTTTTTTTTTGTTTTTTTGCTTCCTTTTCCTGCAATTTGTTATCCCAATGAGGACACAAAACATAAAAGACTTGGCTTAAAATCAACGTCTCAAATTCAGTGATGTTTATCCAGCGGAATGTCGCTGAATCTTTAGTTTAATAAATAGTTCTGCTCTCATGTTGGCCAATCAAATTTATTTTTTACAATTCAGCTTTCTACTCTCTCCATATACATATTATATTAGCTTTTCTAAAACCTAGGACCGTGTGACCCAGAACAGGCTTTTCCTTAGTGAGGACATGTAGGTGAGAATGAGAGTACCCTTTAGCTTCTGCAAATAACTCAAAAGTGTAGTTGAATAATCTTTTCTATATAGAAGCTAATTCAGAAGGACAAAATAACGATGCATAATCGCTTCTATATTGGAAGCAGCAGAATTATTTGGAAAGAAAAAAATGAGTGTAGGTCAACAATTTCCTCGGGCAACTGCTGGCTTCTAATTTTTGAGTCAACGAGCCCAATTCTGCTTTCCCTTCAAGTTCTTTTCCATTGTCCTCTTTGCGTCTTCAGATCTCCCTACCCCCAAATAAGAGAGAAAGAGAGAGAGGCAGGAAGAGAGAGAGAGGGAGGGAGGGGAAGAGAGGAGAGGAGATTCTGAGAGCGCACTTGTGCTGTGCATTTGACCTGCAAGAAAGCTTGGCTAATTTTTATTAGTGGAAATAGCTAACCCTGGTAAAGTTAACTACTCCTGGCTACATCCTAGGAGCCCCTCGCAGAGGCTCTTGGGGCTAGGAGTAAGGAAGACTGGAAAGACCTTGCTGTCATAGAGGCAAAGCTGCATTGCAAATTTGAGAAAAGTTTTATCTCACAATGTAATTATTATAAATTCATAATTTAAGACTTTTTTTTATGAGATAGGGGGTCTTGCTATATTGTCCAGGCTGGTCTCAAACTCGTGGCCTCAGCAGTCCTCCAACCTCAGCCTCCCACCACCTTAAATGCAAAATTGATCAGCACCATTTATGAGGAAACGTTTGGCTTGGCAAAGATCCCACACCTGGGATTACAGGTGTGACCCACTGTGCCCAGGGTTAAATTCACCTTTAATAAAAGACTTAGGGCAAGTCTTCAAGGTCATTTAAAAACTATTTTCCATGGTTATCCTGGAATGGAATAAATGACAAAGAAAAGCTACTTTTCACGTTTATTTTCATCATTTGCAAAAGGAAATACATAAAACAATGGCAGTTGGCTTTGCTAAATTAAAATAAAATGATCTCGAGTAGAAAACGTAAAAAAAATGAATCAAGATCAGTAGAAACGGTAGCAAACACTCAATAATAAATAAGTTTTCTAACATTAACAAAGCAAAATAAAATTGACCAATTGCTTTTGACACTACTAGATGTGTGTGTGTGTTTTTTAATTTTCATTTTTTAAACAAACATTTGCAAAGAGCTTAAGAATTATAAGTGGCTGTGTTTAAAAATTAAAAAAAAAGCAAAAAACAAAACAAAAAAACGGGTCTGCAATTGGCAGTTGAATTTTTCCTGGAGCCGCAACAGCAGCGGCTGCTAAAGTGCGTGCGCCAAGTTTCCTAAAAGACGCCAACATTCTCGCGATCGGATATACATACTGGGTACGTTTATACAATATATAAACCTTAAAGTTCCCCGCTTTTTTTTTTGTTTTGTTTTAACAATTCCATAGTCAAAAGTTATTTGCTTTGGAAGCATTAACTTTGCGTTTCACGATGCGTTTTGGGAAACCACTGTGGAAGACTGACTCTCCCACACGTGAGTGCGCGCAACACACAGGGATGGGAGCCCAGGGCATAAAATAAATTAAACCCAAACCAGCGACAGAGAAGGAGATGCGACGTTTTAGCAGCGTATTGGCAGCAGGGAACTAGGATAACGATGCCGTGTACGAGTAGGAATAATTAGCACCGTGTCTATCTACACGGGGAGCAGAAGCCGGGCGCGAAGGACGCAACTTTAGCAGTGCGTTTGCATCAGGCAACAGGGACCGCAGGAAGTCTGGAGCAGCCGCGGCCTTTGCAAACCATCCAGGGCAGCTGCCATCTGAAGCCAAGTCGTTGCTAAACAACGACCGTCGCGGGGCCAGCACGAAAGGGCGCGGGGGTCTCTAACCGCGGGGCTTCGCGCGCCCCGGGACTGGGCGGTTTTGTTTCTGCGTCAGTCCCCAGGGTTCTGTCACCTTCCTAGCTCGCCTCATCCGAGTCACTGTAGTGGGAACGCGGGGAGAACTCCCCGTCGCTTCTGTGGGATCGGGGAGAAGTTTTGCTGCTCTCCTCCTGCACCGGCTGCAGGATGCTCCCGGGCAGAGAAGGCGACAAGTTCTTTTGTGCCATCATTGCCGTCAGGGCGCTGTCCTCGAAGGTCGGGAAGTGCAGAGCGTCCAGCGGCACCGAGTACCCGCCCGCGGCGGCCGGGGCCGAGAAGCGAGTCCGGCAGCCCCCGGGCGCGGGCGGCCGCTGGCCCCCTCCCGAGGCCGGCTGCGCCCCCGCTGCGGTGGCGGGGCCCGCGCCGCCTTCGTACGCGGAGGCGCGACCGTGGTGGAGGTCGCTCTTGCAGGAGGCCGGCGGCGGCTGCGGCTGCTCCCCGCCGCTGGGCGTTTGCAGCAGCTCGGACAAGGCGTTGATGTAGATCTGGGCCATCTGCAGGGTCTCGTATTTGGACAGCTTCTTGTCGTTGTTGAACGACGGGATAACGTTGCGCAGCTGGTCGAAGGCGTGGTTCAGCCCGTGCATCCTGCGCCGCTCGCGGGCGTTGGCCGCCAGCCGCCGCTGCTTCTGCACCCCGTTCACCTGCTTGCTGGACGGGGCGCGCTGGCGACCGCAGCCCAGCTCGTCCGCCGCCGCCGCGCCTTTCAGCGTGCACAGCTGTTCCCGCACTTTCGCCGGCCCCGGGCTCTTGCTGCCGCCGCCGCAGCCGCCGCTCCTCCTCACCGGCTCCCCGCGGCCGTCCGCCTCGTCCCGGGGCGCGGGGGCCTCGGCGGCGCCCAGCTCGGGGGGGTGCAGCAGGTACTGGGCGGCGCGTGCCGTGCACAGGCCCTGCAAGGCGGGGGCCAGCCAGGCGCGTGGGTCGGTGCCGTCCAGGAGGGACAGCTCGGGCGGGTACGCGGGGTGCTCCCTCGCCTGCAGAGCCGCAGGTGGCGGCGGCGGCGGCGGGAGTTGGTGCGGCTGGGGGTGGCGACGGTGGTCCCCCGACTCCTTCAGTTCGGCCCACTCTTCCGCATGCAGCAGGCGGGACATCGCGCTGCAGAGGCTCGGAGCTCAGGCTCGGAGGAAGCGCTGGCACAGCAGCCCAGCCACAAAAAAAAAAAAAAAAGCCCTCCTTCCCAGGTCTCTTGTGCAACGTCTTATTTTTTTTCCTCCCGTACCCTCCCCCACCCACTCGGAGATCACACACCGGGTCGCGTGCAACGAAGCTTCTCCGGTTGCCGAAGGCGCTGCGCCCCTTTAAAAAGCGGCACGCGCCACTGGGTCTCCCCCCGCGCCTGTCCCAGCCCCCTCCTCGCGCCGGTCGCGTGTCTGCGCAGCCAATGGAGGGCGCGGGCAGGCGCGTGCGGGCAGCCAATCAAAGAGTTTTTACACCCGGAGAAAGTTCCTGTGTGCACAGAGGACTAAGGCGTCTGCTCAGGTTTTTTTTTTTTTTTTTTTTTTTCCCCCTTCGTCCCTCTTTTAAGTTCGTCAGATTCATATGTTAATGGCAGGGCTGTAACCCGACTCCGGTGTGTGTCCCAGTCCCCGGGGGCGGGGATGCGTGAGCCGGGGCGGCGCGGGCCCTGGGCTGGTGCCTGTGCAGACTCCGCGGGGGACGTGCGCAGCCTCTGGTGGCCCCGGGCCAGGCGCCCCGCGCGCACCCACGGCCTTCCCTACGCCGCCCCCGAGCGAGGGTCGCAGCTCCCGCCGCTGATGCCCACACATTAAACATCTCTCATATGTAACATGATGCATGCGTACGTGTATGTAGGTGTGTTTAAATCTCTCATACATGTTCATAATCACAGAACCCCTAAAAGACGTCTATCATTTAGAATAAAAGGGGGAAAAACCCCTGTCTCAGAACATGTTTCTTAATTTGACTACGTCTTTCCCTCTTTTGCTTCAGATCTCTTAGTTCGACTTTGTTATGTAATCTTTTTCTCAATGGAAAGTAAAGCTGAGGCCTATACCACACCCATTCCGGGTCCCCCAATCCAATCCGTCCCCTTTGTCCGGCACCCTGCGGCCAAAGAGGATTGTCATCTGCAGAAAGCTCTCCGCTGAGCGTACTTTTAGGGTAGGGGTATCTCGCAGTATTGTGCAGTCTCCGCGCACACAGTAGGGCTACCTACTCAATGCCCAGGGAGGGGAAGAAGCCCAAAGGCGCCGGCGCTCCTCGAAATTCCTAACACTTTCTTTTTTTTTCTTGAGACAGAGTCTGGCTCTGCTGCCCTGGCTAGAGTGAGTGCTGTGGCGTCAGCCTAGCTCACAGCAACCCCCAACTCCTGGGCTCAAGTGATCCTCCTGCTTCAGCCTCCTGAGTAGCTGGGACTACAGGCATGCGCCACCGTGCCTGGCTAATTTTTTCTATATGTATATTTTTAGTTGTCCAGATCATTTCTTTCTATTTTTTTTTTTTAGTAGAGCCGGGGTCTCTCTCTTGCTCAGGCTGGTCTCGAACTCCAGACCTTGAGCGATCCTCCCGCCTCGGCCTCCCCGAGTGCTAGGATTACAGGCGTGAGCTACCGCGCCCGGCCATTCCTAACACTTTTGAGGTACAGAAAGCCCGGAGTCACCTACCCTTCTGCCTCGGGAGCCTTGGTTCCAGCTGCTTCGGCAAACACTCAGAAACTGCAGTTTAACTGACCCCTCCCCTCTGATTAGCTAGGGTGTGCGGTCCCCTAGCATAAAACCCGGGAGGGAGGGAGGTCCTTGGCGAGGCTGGGACCCCAAGTCCCAGGTAAGGACCCGCCTCGCATCGCGTGAGCCCGGCCTGGCATAGTCACAGCAAAGAGCCAATCAAGAAACTCCTTGGCCCGGGCACGCCCCGGTTGTGCCCAGCGCGCCCCAGCTCCAGGCGCTCTGCGGTGCTGTCCCTTGGGGTGCGGGAGCGCGATGCAACCAGCTGGTGGCTGCTGCTGCTTTTGTCTGTCGCAGTGGTTGTCGTCTCCGAAGGAGTCTCGCCCTCCTTGAAAGAGAGCAGAGATAGCTCTCTGGAGTCTGTCTTTCCAGTGTCCAGAGGCAGCTGAAAGTTGTTCTCACTCGTATGATCCTGGACTTGATCTAATCTGCCATCTAGAACTCCTTGGACAGGCAAATTTCCTAGACTGGACTGAATTAGTTGTGTGTATATAAATATACATCCTATAAAGATATAGAAGGGTAGGATAGAGTGCTAGAATGATGCTTAATTTTTCCTCCGTTCTTCTTCGACCTTGTCCATTTGCCCATGTGTAGGGACAGTCTTGGACTTTCCTACCTTAAAAAGCAGAAAGGTAGAGAGCTGGGTTCTGATGTGAATCTTTAGTTCTGCTGAAATAAATATGTTAAATGAAGACACGTAGAAACAAAACGTAATAAAAGACTCCCAAACCTGATCTATAAACCATTGATGAAAATAAAGCAAAAGAAAAATTCATGCAGTGTCTTTTGGGGAGTGACAATTCTCCAATTTTTTGGTGATTGGACTGGGTACTGTTGAAATCGACTAATACTGCTGTTACTATAAAATGGTACTCCTACATAAAATGTACTATTTGAAAAAGTAATCACTAGTAGCTGTGAGTACCGAAATGGAACTTTTAGAAAAATGATGAACCACCGTCTCTGTATGTCTGGTAGCATAAGCAGCTACAGTCTGAAAGTATCAGTTGTCTATATCGCATTTGATTCCTCAAACATAGACTTTTCCCAGCTGTATCAGCTGAAAGTTATTCCTGGAATTCTTTCACATAATGTCACTGTCAAATGTGTAGGGCACCCAAATTTCCCTTGGGCTTGCATTACCCAAACTTTGTATCTGTACTTTCAATTTAACTATATAACTGCAAAATATTCACTTTCCTTTGAGCTTAAACAGCTTTATGGGCTGTAGTCAAATATTTGCTGAATACATACGCTATTGGTCCTAATTTGCCAACTTTACATGTAGTCGTTAGTATTATTACTTTTTCGGAAGCAAATGTCACCACGCAGGTCAGTAAATTAGAGTGTGACAGTCATTCGAGGAGCAATGAGAGTTTGGTAGGTTATGGTGAAATACCTTTCTTTGGCCCTTAAAATAAATTGGGGGCTATTTTCCTTCCCCTCGCTTCCCCTTTTCTTTTCCTTCTCTCCCCTTAGGTGGAGCTCAGGAAGCCTGGCACCTGAACTGGGGGAGGGCACACAAGGCCCTGTGCACAGGGTTGGATCCTGAATAGTGTGACCAGCGTGTTCTTAAGGGAGGGTTCGTGGCATGGGATGTCAAAGGACCAAACAGAGTCTCTGTGGGGGCCAGATGTCGGCAGCAGCAGCCCAGCACGAGGTACCTTAGCAATTGACAATGGCGACAAAGAATGAAGCGTTTACCCTATTGTTCCTAGATGAACTGTATTTCAGAGTAATCAAACGGACTTAGCTAATGCTGGAATTTTTTTCCCAGAATAATTCCATTTAATAAAGATAGAAGAAATGAAAGATTCAGACCATTTTGCAATTCCCAATGAAAAATTTTATCAAGGCCATTAATGATGAAGAATGAATGAAAGGTCGGGCGCGGTGGCTCACACCTGTAATCCTAGCACTCTGGGAGGCCGAGGCGGGTGGATCGCTCAAGATCGGGAGTTCGAGACCAGCCTGAGCAAGAGCGAGACCTCATCTCTACTAAAAATAGAAAGAAATGTGCTGGACAACTAAAAATATATAGAAAAAATAGCTGGGCATGGTGGCGCATGCCTGTAGTCTCAGCTACTCAGGAGGCTGAGGCAGGAGGATCGCTTGAGCCCAGGAGTTTGAGGTTGCCGTGAGCTAGGCTGATTCCATGGCGCTCTAGCCTGGGCAACAAAGTAAGACTCCGTC
>CAUYSK010110849.1:0-79663 GCA_963575035.1 Avahi laniger
CAATCCCCTTCACAATAGCAACAAAGAAAATAAAGTACCTAGGAATATATTTAACTAAGGAAGTAAAAGACCTCTACAGAGAGAACTATGAGACATTGAGGAAGGAAATAGCAGAAGACATAAACAAGTGGAAAACCATACCATGCTCGCGGATTGGCAGAATCAACATTGTTAAAATGACTATACTACCCAAAGTGATCTACAGATTCAATGAAATACCTATTAAAATACCAGCATCATTCTTCACAGATGTAGAAAAATTAATTTTACATTTCGTATGGAACCAGAGAAGACCCCGCATAGCAATAACTAACCTTTCAATGACTTTGTTATGTCTGCTTTTTGTTGGAAAGCATTTGAATATTTGGTCGTAGCATGAAGGTCTGCAGTTTCAGTTGATCCTCTAGATGGGTATCAGTCATTTGTGACCTTAAGGGCATCTTGATTTGGGTTAGGTAACAGAATGTAGATTCACAGAAATAAATGGTTGAAAAGCAAGAAAGTATTTTTCAGGCATGTTGCCAAAGGCATGGGTATCCTACTGCATTTTTCTATATTTCAATTGGATCTTTTTTAGCATCAATGACTTTAAAATATCATCTACTGAGAGCTCAATCAATTCCATCTGTAGTTTTTTAGGTGCCTTGGTGATATCAACTAGGCAAAGCTGAAATGCTAATTTGAGTGTGATGTCATGATTCTCAAAGTCAGTGAATCTTTCATGGTATTCTCCAATTAATAGGTTGATAAAAGCTGTGTATTCTTTAAAGGATTCACATACATCATCCTGCTCATCAATGACCTTTGCTAACTGGGGAAAATTTTCATTTGAAATTAACTTTAGAAGAGGAAGTGTTTTGAAAAAAGGATAGTTTTTTTTCTGAAATGCTTGAATTTTTTGCCACTTATCATGTATAGATTTAGTTTTACCTTGCAAAGAAATGTTTGTTTTGATTTGATATGATACCACACAGAAATGCTACATTCCTATAGAAGTCTTCTTTCAGTAATTCACTTTGCTGGTTCTGCTCTTCATAAAATCTAACTATCTGTTCTCACAGGGCTATTAATAAAATTTTGGCTAACACCTGTCTCCGTGATAGCCAATGCACTTTAGAATGATATGGCAAATTCAAACTGAATACCTCATCGTTCAACTTTAGCATTGTATAAAACTGATGATACCATGTTGCATTTGCACAAATATAGTTAAAAATATTTACAACTTGTTGCGAAGTGGGACTTAAAATAGTAACTTTGGCACAGAGATTTTGCTGATGCAAGGTACAATGAAAAGAAATGAGAGCATCTTGATCTGTTAATACTTTTCTTTATTTGTGCAATAAACTCTTCATGTTTTCCTGTCATGGAAGGTGCACCATCTTACATAAATTCACTAAATTTACCAAATTCAGTCCAACTTCACATTTATTTCGAAAGCTGTTGAAATATCTATTCCCAATGTTCTGTTCACAAGAGTGCCCAAAGTGAGTAACTCTTCATAGCAAAGAAAATCTTCTGTTATGACCCGAATAAGTATAAAACCTGTGCTGAGTCAGTATCACTTGATTCATCCAAAGTGATTGACTGATACATATTTTCCCTTTTTAGTATTGCGTGAAGTTGTTTTGTTAAGTTGAAGGCTAATTCATGCTGTGGATCAGTTATTATTTTCCTTAAAAGAGGCAGCTGTTATTACTTTGACACATTATCAGGGTCTAAGCATTCTAAACTTCGACAGTGCATTTTTTAACAATTTCTACATCACTGAATGGCTTCCCTCTTTTCCCACACTACTTTATAAGTTGCTTCAGTGGCATTATTTCCAGGTCTTATGGCTGCTTGAAAGAATTGTCTTTCCTTTTGCTTTTCATCTTTTAATTTCTGCAACACAACCTTTAATGCCTCTCTCCCTAATTTAAAATATTTGTGGTCCTTATGAGTGTTATAATGCTGATGAACACTGAATTCCTTAATGTTGATATTGCAGTATCACAAAGCAAGCAAATCATCTTATCTTTAGCAGAAACAGGATAATATTGCAATTCCCAATCCTCACTAAAAAATCTGTTTTCTTTCTTCAGCGTTCTCTTGGTCTTCTTTGACGTGATGGCCTGTTAAGCAGACAGAATTAAAAAATACTATTGATCTGTGCAACTATTCACAAATTCCACTTCAAACAGAAGCATAGTGCACCATCGTCAAATCTGATAATAGACTGGTGTTCTTGACCCCCCATAAACTGTCTCCAACCAGCCTCATACAGTAGTGGCACCAATCAGATAGGGGAAGTTAGAACTAAATTATAAGTGTAGCAGCCATCAAGTTAGCCCTTATGGCTTATTAATGTTCTAATTGTGCCAGTCAATCTGGGAGGATTATTTTGTTGAAACTTATTTTATAAGTTTCCATATAAATTGAAACTTATATTTTTTGGTATTTTAAATACATTCATTTTAAAAATAAAATATAAATATAAGAGATGGACAAAAATATATTAATAAAAATGAAAGGATTTGTTCTGTAAAATTTGGATTCAGTCAAAAGGGCACACTTAAGGACCTTCAGAATCTTCAATAATGTCAAAGCTGTGGAAGATTTATTAGTCACAATGTCAGGGCATCCTGAATCTAGAATGCTTAGGTGGTGTCATGCCACAGCCCTTTTTGACTTTCTGCTTATGATCCTCCAGAGAGATGCACACAACACACACACTCATACACACAAACCAAGACATTTCCATTTATGAAAATATATAGAGACACCCGGTTACCCTCTAGCAGGTCCGTATTATCACAGAGGGAGAAAAGTGAGGTCCGTGTCCAGGTGCTGTTGAAGAAACATTTCAGCTTCCCATTTCCTGTTATTCTGGAAATCCATTTCTCTTCAGGTCATCATTCATCTCAACAAAACAGAGTGACTGCAAATTTCCCCTCAGTTACCTGAGACACCTCCTGCATTCAAGACACAATTCCCATGGCATTTAAATCAATTTCTGGACTCTATTCTGTTTCATGTATTTTTCTGTCTAGCCCAGTTTTGGTACCCACCTACTTTAACTACGGTTGTTATTATTTTGTTTTCCTTTCATGGGCTATTAATAGTTTTATTCCCTAACACTTCTTTTTAAAGTATCTTCTTCATATGATTGCATGATTTTTTTTTCTGCATAAACTAGTTTGGTATATGCTCTGTGAAGGCTGATTCATTAGTAGAGGGAACTTGAGAAAATCATAGTAAGGAAATGACACAGTGCTTGTTTTTCACAATTTATAGTCTTAATAATAAAGCTGTCTGTACTACAACTCTGTTATAAGCCTAGTGAACATAGGAAGATAAACATGATGTATTTACAGTTCACCCTTGAACAATGTGGGGATGGAGACTCTGGCTCCTCCCCCCTGCACAGTTGAAAATCCACAAATAATTTAGAATCTCTAAAAAGTAAGTAATTAACTGCTAATAGCCTACTGTTGACCAAAAGCCTACTGATAATGTAAACAGTCAATTAACACATTTTTTGTATGTTACATATATTATATACTGTATTATTACAATAAAGTAGACTAGAGAAAAGAAAAATGTTATTTACAAAATCATAAGGGGGAGAAAATATATTTATTATACATTAAATGGAAGAGGATCATCATAAAGGTCTTCAACCTCATTGTCTTTACCTTGAGTAGGCAGAGGAGGAGGAGGAAGAGGAAGGGTTGGATTTTCCTGTACTTCCATCTTCCCTGAGATACTAATACCAACTCAGAAAACCCTTTCCAGGTAATTAACCACAGGTGTAATTAAAGAACAGCAAATGTATTGCTTTTTAGAACTGCAGCTGCCCTTAAAGAGAAGGCATCACCCAGGCCCCAGATGCAGAAAGGCTGAGGTGGGGAGGTAGGGTAGAAACTTGGGAGAGCTGAATTACTCTGTATAATTATGAATAAAATTACAGGGACCTGGAAGAAGGAACCAGCATGATGGACCATTACATATACAGAGAGGGTAGATTTTTATGCCTTGGAGACAGAGCAACCAAAGGAGACTTTGTACAGAAAAATTACTGAACTTAAATTTTTAAATTTTCAATATTAAATTACTATAATATATCATTTGCCATGGGATGTGCAATCACCTCTCTCCCACGCTTTCACCCTTGTAGTAGCTTTATCGGGCAGCACTGCTTACATTTGTATGTGTGTGAAAGTGAGTTAGTTTGAGCAAGCGTGAAGTGGGAAGCTAGGTCCTATGTCTGGGTTGATACAGTGCAAGACCAGATAATGGAGGGAAGCTGTTGTAGAGGACAGAGGAAGTCTTGAAATGCATAAAGTTCTGAGAATTAGCAAAAATTCCTGGAGAAACTTCAGATTTTCAGGGCCTTAGAATTGGTGCCATCAAGTCTGAGAATGCTAAAGGATAAAGCCAGCTGATTTGTATCTGGATAATAAAAAATTGTACTAAACAACATATATGACATGCTATAAATTTGGAGTTGGGAAATAGCAAGGCCCAGAAAAGAGTGGAGGGATCGAGACGTCCATGATGTGCTTTGGACCTGGTTGGTGGAGGAGGGGCTGGGAGGCTCATGTGCCACTTTGTGTCCCCTCCCCCACCCTTGAGAGCCATTATTACTATTCCAAGGCTCTGTGATGTCAGCCTGGATCTCTAGGCAACACTCAGGCTCAGTGTGCAGTGCTCAGTGCTGTCTACAGCAGCCATGCCCTGCTGGAGATGGAGACAGATCTTTATTTTCTGAGTAGCCACAGGGTTCCACGGATAAGCTCAAGTTCAACTTCATGGCTAATTTATTCTACTCTTCCTGAGTGCTTTGAGATGCTTCCTTCTTTCTCTGTAGTCCCTCCAGGTGAATCCATTTATGGAAAAAAGAGACAAAAATAAGGTAAGAGAACCCTAGATCCAACCCCCGGTATAGATGTCCTGATGTTTTTCTTATTCCTTTTCCCATTTTACTAAATCAATTGTATTACCATAGCAGACATTTGAGATGGACCCTTTTCTAATCAAAAAAGGTTATAACATTTTTCTTCTAGAGGAACAGGGTGAGGATAAAGATCTTCTATCTCATGGATCTTAGAGATCTTCTAAACTCATGGATCACTCTACCTGGGGTGGTAGAAGACTCCAGGGTAAATTCCAAATATTGTGATTCTCTGTCCCTACAATGATATAATGAGTGTAAAATATGTCTGGAGGAACAGAGTCACACAGTAATAGCTCACCATTTCTCTTTCCTTGTCTGATGTCTCTGGGCCAATACTCTGTCTTAGGAATGATACTTAGAGCCGCTCTGAAACTCTGAAAGCTTCTGATGAGATCTTAAAAACTAAGCTCTGGCCTCAGGGAACAGAATCCTATCTGATAGAGAATATACATACCTGAGTCAGAGATTCTGAGCCTGTCCTCAGTACAGAACCACTGACTGAAAAATTTTGGAAGATCACGAACAGAAAGTCCTTCTTTTTGAGTGTTTTGAAGAATAAACAACTGAACATGTTTTTCCTTTCTGTGAAAGAGTAACAGGAAAGAAACACAAGATTCTCAAATTCAAGGTAGAAAGTCATATTATTCATGAATAATGATGGTCTTCAGTTTGCCTAAAGAAAGGAAACTGAGGACAGGCTCCCAGACCCTCATTCCTTTAGATCAAGGCAGAGGCAAGGAAAGAATGTCTCATCTGACCCCACACCCTCTCAGAAATCCCTCTCACCAGAGTAGGCTCACTGGGGACCCTACTGAGTCATTTGTCTGCCATCTTCCATGACTGATTTCTCTACTTCGCTACATCACAGACCATATTAATGCTCACTCAGTCTGACTTGGTTCTCTTCCTACCAAGTACTGGCTCAGAGAGCTTGTCTCTGAAGTGTCTCTGGGGGTTAGCCTCTTTGTTTCCAACATTTTTAGGCCTGGGACACTCATGTCTTCCCTTTTGAGTCTTCTACTGGAGGGGGTTATCTGACAAAATATTATTCTTTTCATCTTCCCACATTGGGTTTCCACAAATAGTGTCTTTTATTGTTTATAGGCCTTTCTCTGGAGATACATTGCAGCCAGGTTTGTTGAGGCTAGTAGCTTCTTTATTATACTTCAACTTAATTGTCCAGAAGCACCCAAAGATGTGAGTCATAAAGACAATGGATATTCAGACATGGTTGGAGAAACAAAAGGAAAAGGGATCATTTCCAAAACAACTGAGGCAGGGCTGTGATCCAAACTCTGGAATAGCTTTAGAGTTACTTGCTGGTAAGCAGGACACCCCACATTCCTATACTTTCCTGAGCTCTGAAGGGGGCCCAGCCCTGTATCACTAAGAATACTGGGAGGGTAAGATCTAGGGGAACTATGTCTGAAACACCAACTTGGAAAGTCAAAGCTCCAGTTGGAGCTCTTGGTTGCACCTCTGAAGAGCCCATGACTCAGATATTTTCTCTTCTGAGGATTTACAGTGCCAGGCCCAGAGTGTGTGAAGAGATAAGGTTGCTTTCCAGGGGCACTTTATGTACTTGGAAGACAGCGAGTGTTACCTGGGGTAGCAAGGGCACAGTAACCCTAAAGTTCAGGTCCCATAGAAGGGTCAGTACATCAGTTTAGACCAAAATGTAGTAAAGGACCCTAAGAGACTCCAATCCAGAAGAAGATTCAGTGTTAGTGACATCTCTTACCAGAGAGATGTGTCCCCTCCCCCACCCTTGAAAGCCATTGTAACCATTCCAAGGCTCTGTGATGTCAGCCTGAATTTCTAGGTCACAACATGTAGGCTCAGTGGCCAGTGTGCAGTGCTGCCTAGAGCAGCCATGTCCTGCTGGAGGTGGAGACAGATCTATATTTTCTGAATAGCCACAGGGTTCCACGGACAAGCTCAAGTTGAATTTCATGGGTAATTTAATCTATTCTGTTCTTCCTGTGTGCTTCCTTCTTTCTCTGTACTTTTTGTGGAAAGAAAGGTAAGGGAACCCTAGTTCCAAAACTTAGGATGGTAGACTAAGAGAGAGGTCATTGACCAAGACATTGTGTTCCTGCCCCAGAGGAATATGTTCCTCATTTGTTACAGCGGATTTGTCCCAGGAGAGAAAAGTCAGTGAGTTCACTGGAAACAACCTGGCTCAGTGTTGGTCTCCTAGCAACTGTGTCTGAGGCATCCCCCCTCCATGTCTCCCAGTAAATCAGTGTCTTCCCTGAGGCCCCTCGAGCAGGAGCCCAGGGTGCCAGGTGCTACAGGCTGCTTTGGCACCACCCTCTGCTCTGTATCATGGTGTGTGTCTCTGCTCAGCCAAAAAGTCCTCCTTTGAATATTCTCTATGGAAACAATTGAATTTTTTTGTGTCTAGAAGACCATTCCTCCTAGGGTTGTTGGGAAGGACCAGTAGCGGTGCCGTGCCAAGCCATACTGGACACTAATTTCCATAAAGTTTTCCAGATTGGATATACTAGCTGCATCTCACTCATATACCTTTCCTTACATAGTTCTGGAAGCCAGAAGTCCAAAATCAAGTTGTTATCAGGCCAGTCTGTCTTCTGAAAGCTCTAGAGGGGGACAGTTTCCTGTCTCTTCCAGCTTCTGGAGGCTGGAACTCAGGAGTTCCTTGGCTTGTAGCTGTATTACTTTAGTCTCTGCCCCTGTCTTCACACAGCCTCCCCCTCCTCTTGCTCATCTACCTTTTAAGCAGTATGTATCTATACCTATTGGGATGAAACTATCTTGGGGTCTATAGTGAAGAAGGCAGCTGAAGTCACCCTGGAGAGGCACAGCACCAACAGGGACTGGTACATTGGTAGAAAATTTCAGAATTACCTACTACAGGCCGGTGAGTAAACATAAATCTTGAGCCATGGAGCACAGATAATTTACTGCCTATTTGCAAAAAAGTCAGCCTGAGCTAAAAATGTGGATAAAACTGATTTATTATTAGCTGGAGTCTTTACTTCACATTCCAGGAATATACACATAGCCAAGATGTTTGTAGTAAAGCTGGCAAAATCACATCAGCAATAAGTCATCTTCCTCTGGGCTTGTAGGTCTCGTCTACAGGAATGAATTTAGTTTTTCCCCTTACATACTAGAACTGCAGTTCTCACTCCTTCTTTCAGCCAAGATTTTGTCTTTTTTTTTTCCTTCTTACTAGCAACAATGACCCGTAGTTTATCAGTAAATATATGAAAATGGCCGGAATGAATAAGCCAGGAAAGCTAACACTAGCACCTACGGTGCACTCCTCTCTTCCCCCTTATTACCTCCCAGAAGTGCCTGCTGGAGAGCCTGTGCTGTGCTCAGGATGTGAAGGTCTGGGTCTGGCAGATAGTGGGGCTATTTCCAGGGGAGGGGAGGCAATCACCAGCACCCCAACAGCTTGCAAGGCAGGTGACCACCCGGCCTGATGTGCTCCCAGTGGAGCTACCCTGGCTGTCCAGCTGTTATTGTGTTTGAGGCAGAGCAATCTCTACTAAGCAGCCACAGATCAAATGGCTTTTGACAACAAATGAAATCAGAAGAGCACAGCAATTTGTCATCCCTCCCTCTAAGCTGATCTCCCATGAAGTTGGCTCATTAATATATATAAGAAATCACAAAGGAGCAGAGCATAGGTCCAGGCCTGGGCTGAATGCTTGACTGGCATTCGTAAGCAACCCTCTGTTCCTCTTTCTCTCAAAGTACCCCATTGGCCTGCTGCCGTCTAAAACTTTGCCATTAAGGGATCAGTCATTTCTTTATCTCCCTAGACAAGTAGTTCCTTAAGAAAAACAACTTCCCTTGGGAGGTCCATAACCCACTGTCATTCACATTTTACCCTGGACGATATTGTCAGATTGTTTCCAAGATAACTGGGCAGCACAGAGGTAACCCTTGAGAGTGAAAGTAGAGTGTGATGGCTTCCCAACCAGGACAAGACTGACTGGAGTGTCATAGGCTCTGGGGACACCAGAAGGCACTGTACAGGGGACCTTTGGAGTAACATATGGAATAGGAGGCATGTTTTGACAAATCAGATATTCCTGCTGTGTAGGTAAGGTGGGGGGAATAAAGTGAAAGGTGAGAGGACACAAGGAAGAGGAGAAATGGGAACAAGGAAGGAAAGTCAGTTACTGCAGAGTGCTTTCTATGCATCCAGCACTGTGCCAGCCATTCGCACGCACACTTTATCCCACTGGATCTTTCCTTTGTCGAATGAATGATGACATATGATAATTCTAAGTGTCCCTTCGACTTTAAATATTTTATGAGATACTGAACTAACTAATGAAGGAATTGAACTGGCTATCTACTTATCCATACATTCATTCACTTATTCAATGATTTTTTGTGCTATTAGGGCTTCTGCTTTAGAACCCTAAAAAAAAAAGCTGGGTAGGGCTGGTGAGTTTCAAGAACTGTACTTGCAAGGCTGGCACTGATGAAACCATTCTTCCAGAGTTCCCAGCTGGACTTTTTGATGACACCTTGGTCTGAAGGCAATACTTGCTCCTCCTCACTTGTTCCAGGGACTTAGAGGCCAGTATAATTTTTTCAGAGGCGGAGCTTTCACAAGATGAAAGGCTAGGTGCAGACTCTATACTTCACGATGTAGTCAAAACTCTTCCACTTTCTGCTGGCAGCCCCTCATGCTTGGAGCCGTCCTAGAGATAATATAGCTGGGAGTTAGTGAAGGATTCTTGGTCAAGATCTGCTTGGCACAGCTCCCCAGGTTTATGAGTCAACTTCACCTTTAACAGGCACTGCATATCTCCGGGAGCTGTTTCTCTGGGGACTTCTGCTGTGGGGTCATGGGAGAATGTGTCCACTTCTCCCAGGCACTGGGTCTGGGCCATTCTTCTTCACACAACCTTTTCACAGGACTTTTTATCAGCTCTTCCTGAGGCTACTCCATTGTGGGTTGTGTTGATCATACATTTACTGAGCCCTGCTATGTTCCAGATATGGTGTCTCAGAGTGATAGTGGTGCATGTAAGACTGAAAAGGGCAGAATCCATTTTCAGGAGCTGACAGCCAGAAATAGAGAAAAACATAAACAAGCAACCAGGTTACAATAGGGAGAGGTGCTGCAACAAATCCGACAGAGGATTATAATGACGCAGAGGGCAGATTTGACAGAAAAGGTGATAATCGAGTGCTAGGTTTTATGTAAGAAGCAGGTTTCCAGGAAGAAGATATGTGTAGGTGCAATCTGGATTAGGTAGAAAGGCAGGAGCTCAGCACCGGGACCAGGTGTCCCAGAACACAATGGTCATTGTCAGGACCTGGACTCAGGTCTCCAGTTCCAGTTCCTTAGTCTCATTAGTAATAATAATGTCACATTATATTTCATAATCCACTAAATGAATTAGTATAGTTTTATATGCACCATTTCAATAGGAAACTGTGATAATTGCTAATTGAGATTGGTATCAATAGCCATATTTTATTTTTATAGAATAAGGCTTGGAAAAATGTATCCAATTACAATTCCAGGTAACAATAAAATTTTACTGCTATAAGAGGCCTTAAAGACAGTCTTCACTAACTCCCTAATTTTATAGATAAGAGAACTAAATAGGTCAAGAGACTTAAAAAAAAGAATTATGTAAAACGCTCAAGGTCACACTGTGAACCCAGCGTGTGGAATCCAGGTTTCCTGATGCTACGGTTTGAGAGATTTTCACTAAACTGCCTGCCTCTCTAGGCATGGGGCTAAACTGCTTCTATTCTAAGGCAGACACTCTTCAAGGACATTTGACAGCAGGTGAACAAATTAAATGCTGCAAAGTGTCTTAAGTAGGTTCTTATTTGGAGGCAAGAAGAGGGCAGAGCACAGGGAGGAGGGAGAGCTTAGGAAGCTGCTCCTGCAGTCCCTGTGCTGAGCAATGCCTGTTGATATCCCAGCTTTTGAAATCAGCTTTTCTCATCTGCCACCCTAGCCAGTGGAGTAGCCAGACAGTAAACTACTTCATTTAAATTATGCTCTCATCTCATTGAGTACGGGACACAATTCTCTTGTATTTTCTGATAAGGCTGATAATGAAGCGATCAGTCTATGAAATTCCCGAGTGCCAGTGAACCTGCATTTGCATAATGATATTATAGCGTCTGTCGAACCCGCTAGCGGTGATCCATCCATATGCGAGAAATACAGGTCAGCAAAGACGCAGCGGCAATGAGGGAGGCAGGGCTATTCACTTATTAGAGTAAGGAAGGTCTTCTCTATCCTTTAACTCAGCATGACAGAAATAAACGGAATGAAATGGATCAGGGAATTCTATTGGCTTTTGAACCATCAAAGGAGATGCATCAATTCTGTCTCCTGGTTTAAATTCCATTCGAAGTCGGCTTAACGCTTTCATTTCCATTGGCAGAGTATGGCAGAGTCTCCCTCCTATACTTCTCCACCTGACTCAGATGAGGGAGTGTACTCTGATGAAATTATGTGTGGAGATCAGGAATCATGCTGCCCCATTTGGTGGGGATTGAGTGCTGGGGAGGAATAAAGATATTAATTACTATAGTTCTCCCTTCTGTTATCTGATCTCTGTGGTCCCTCCTGTGTCAAAGATTTGTGAGATTTCCTGCTCATGCATGTCCTTCCGTTTGGAACTTTTTTATTATTCTATTTATTGTCTTTATTCTCAATTTGGAATTTCATTTATTTTTCCATACTCTTCCTGTGCTTTTCTTTCCACCATGTCTCTGATTCTTGTGTGCAAGATAATAGATCTTGCTTCCCTCACTACAAGAATTGTACGTTTGCCAGTGGCAAATACCTTACCTTGTTTTTCTCCTGGAAATCACTTACCACAGCATCTACTAAGACTGGGCACACTTGGAAGGCTTTTGAAGATTCAATTGATTTGAATTAGAATTCTAGTATAACCATAGAATTAACTCCAAGGAGACTAAGGGACCTTAAGAGATCACTTTGGTGACTTTAGAGCCAGGGGGTACTATGACATCTAGGGAAAATGGCTGGATATTTCATCCTTAAAGTTCTAATATGATGTACATATTATCTCAACTAAAAACTAACTCTTCTAACAGCTATTTTAACACATCTTACCATAGCTGATTATTATTATCATTTAAAAATATATGCTGCAGGCTGTTTTCCATAAGAATGCCAAGAAATGATAATTATCTTCTAATGATTTCATGGTTATTAACAAATGAAAATTGACATTATATCCCTGCATGTATATAGATGAAGATAAAAATATAGTATATACAAGAAAAGATCTGTTCACCGGAAAGTTCCTTATATTAATATTAATTGCATGTGTTAAGTTACTCTGCAAGAGAATACACAAGCAGTTTAAACATATATAATGCTCCCACATTCATTCATATACATACTCATACATCTGTACACCAATTAGACTATGGCTGCCTTTTTCATGAGGAAAATATTTTGGGATAACTGGAAAAGAAAACTCATTATTGCCCAGGAGTGAGTTCAATGTGAGGATTTTGTGGAAAGACTTCAGTTGGCTATGTTGTTTAGCACAGGGTTGATTTCAAAGGTGAAATGCTAACCAAGAAACAAAATAAAACAAAACAACCAAACAACCCTAATTCTTGCTGAAAGTAGCAGGATTATTCAGCCTTATCTAGTTCAACTTGTGGCAAAGAAAGGAACTTGAGGTTTCACCGCTTCCCAGATCTCTGGAGGCTGGATTACCCCAAATGAAAGAGTTGGACTAGGATGGAATACAAAAGTTTATTTCTCTTCTAGGTTAGACCTCAGTCTTCTTTGTTCTTGATCTCTGATCTCTGGGCTGCCTTCCCACCATCTCCAGGCTCTGTAGCTCTTGGCAGTCTGGATCTTGGCCACAGACTTGAGTCAATAAAGAAAATGCCTGAACCTAAGAACGTCCAAAGCCAAAATGCTATAAATCACTGCCAGTGAAGCAGAAAGAAATTATATTTTTCCTTTCTTAACTATAACTGAAATTTTATGTTGTCTGACCATTGTATTAAACTATGAGATCATGCCTTGGAGTTAGGCATGTTGCTGTGTCCTGCAGCCGTTGTTTCCATGGTGGTGGTCAAGGCGCTTCTGCAGCCCTTAATTCACCTGGCTGACCCAGAGTCTGGAGTGACTCTCTGCTGATCGGGAGAATTTTGCAAGGCACAATACAATTTTGAATGTGATGGTTTTGTTTGGAATAAAAACCACACCATCCTTCTCCCCCTTAAATAAATATCTTCAAGAACAATATACATCAGATTATCATGCACACGACAACCATTGAAACTAGAATGACTGTTCCCTTAGTCTGATTGCCTTGTTTTATAGAGCAAATGGTGAAAAAATAGGATTTGAATGCTAGCGAAACCATCTGTTTATTGATTGCCTAAAAGACTAAAGCACTTGCCCTAGAATCTTGGATAAAAATGAAACTTGGAACTTCCTTGTTGTTATCTATTGTTTGTCAGAATTTTTGTAGTAACTGAAATGTCACAATTTTTCTTGGAACAATGTTCTTCTGGCATCAGTTGATTTCTTTATTTTAACTGATGGCTTTCATTTCTCATTTTGTATCCAACTCCTTCTGACAATGTTTCTCTTCTCACAGATAAGAACTGTGTGGGAAATTATTTGGTTTATGTGACTTTGTCTTATACGCTATGCTCAGTTTATTTGGGGGTAGTGGAATGTGGGAAAAGAGATGGACGTTTGACTTGTTTTCAGTAATCGTTGCCTTGGTATTTTGCAAGATTGATGGCTTTCTTTCTTCAAAGGCATCACTGGCCCATTTTCCACAAAGGCTGTTGAAGTCTGACTCAGGACTTTAAGAAATCTCCACGACCTCATGACTCACTCCACCTCATTCTTGATCTTTTTGCTGTTATGTCGATGTGGATGTCGTAACTAACATTGGAAAAGACTTTTGTTATTGTTGCTGTCAATCTAACCCAAGCTAATTCCATAATTTTTTCCCTTGTGATGCAACATTATCTGACTTTGCATATATTTTTATTCTCAATTTTTACTTTGAGTTGATATTTGCTAAAAAGTATAAAATATTTTCTAAAGTCAACTTTGGAAGGAGAAAATATATATTTTATATTTGGTGCTAAAAAGCATGTTTGCTTTATTTTATTTTTTCTTTTTTGGGGAGAATGGGTGGAAGGATGGGGGAAACTGTTAAATTTAAAGTACCATGAATTTAAGAACAACCTATTATAATATTTATCATAGCATTCAAATTACTAGTTTGATCACATTTAAACAACTTCCAAACTAATTTGCATGTGTAGACACTGCTGTGTTTTTTTGCAATTCTTCTACCATGTGTCCTTTTATGAAAAAAACATGTAACCAAAGTATATTGTGGATAAGTTCCTGTCATAACCATTCTTCAAAAAACAAAGACTTATTCATTTTTTTGTAACATAGATATACTGTAGTGGGTTAAATTGTGTCCTCCCAAAAAGATATGTCCAAGTCCTAATTATTCTAATTATCTATTAATTTGTCTTCAAAGGGCTAATTATCAGGTAGTTTGTAAAACTCATTAAATTCTTTTTGGATAGTCTTTAACTGAACATTTCATACTCCACCCTCCCTATGAAAGGGATCTACTTACTTTAGCTATTTATCAATCATCCCCACTAAGGTGAAGTTGTCCAATTGCGAAAACCAAAACAAGTCATGATGACCATAAATTTGGAACTGGGGAGATAGTTTTTGGAAAACAAATGTAAGGAAAGCTAGGGGTTATTCCAGGGAAAGCCAACATTTCATCTTAAAGTCAGATGCTAGGGAAACCAAAAGTCTAGAAAAAAATGAATTATTAGGGGCAGGATGTTAGGGACAATACTTTTTCAACTTAATGAAAATGCAGAAGTAGATTAGGAAGACTTGCCAGTATACAGCTTTGATCATGGATGAGTGGGAGTGGTTAACTTTGAATCCCTAGCTTATGGCTCCTGGATTTGCTCTCTAACCCACGGACTAAATGGGAATGAAGAAAATGTAGGTATGAATGTTAGGGGACATCCAAGGACAGGTCAACAAATGAGGCTGCAGTGCCAGCTCCCTGTGCAGTGGTGGAGGGTATGGGAAAGCAGGGTGGAATGCAGGCTCTACTACTCTCTGTTTAGGAATCCCTGTGTGTCCCAATATTTTAATTTATTTTTTTACTTATAGAATCTACATATAAGGCTATTATTTAGGTAGACTGATATAGTCACTAAGAATACATAAAGGGAAAGCCAGTCAAAGGTGAGAAAATGTTTCAATAAAGACATGAAATAATGATTACAGGGACACAATTTGAAAATGTAAATCACGTTGGAGTTCACTTCTTCAGGTTCTGTAAATTAAATATCTGAACAAATGTATAGTGTAGCTCTACTCACTTTCTGATCCTTTTATATGAGCTTTTCCTCTTCTCTAAGATCAGTTGTAATTAACGCAAGAGAAAAAAGCTCTCCATTAGTGATGGGTCCAAGGAAAAATGGTTGAACACTATCAGGATCAAACCCTAATCATATCTGGAGACACTTTCAGTTGTGATCTACGGCCTCTAGTGCTTCTTTGTCATTTATTAAATGCTTCCAAACTATTTTTGGATTAACATGAAAATAAATTGAATTTAAATATCTTTTTCATTTTTTATTTAAGAGTCAGGAATTCAGAATAAGGCAGATCAATGTTTCTAAGCCAATAGAAGCCCAGCAAGTTATAAACAGAACTGCACATTGAGATCCTGCAGTAAAGTTTTTTAAATTAATTTTGTCAAAATATTACACTTTTCATGGGCCAGTTAAATAACCCTTAAATTATTACAAATGGCATTAATTCTAGAGAACTACTTGTTAAATCATCAAATAGTTTTTAATATGGGTATGCACAGTGTTCAATTAAATTCATTTTTCAGATGAGGCAACTGACACCAAAGAATTTTAATGGCTTTCCATATGCAGGGTTAACCACTTGAAAAGCAAAACTAGAACTCAGGGACCCTTGGCTGCCAAGCTCATACTTTTTTACATGGCTAATGGAAGTAGAGTTGGAATTTAGGTACAGTTAGTGAGGTTTTAAATCCCATGCCCTTAACCACCATCTTCTACTGCCTCTCTGAAGGGAACCCAGCTGTCTCAAATCCCAGGTCTCCTTTCACCCCACTACATACTACTTTCTTTTTGATTGTGGAATAGATTTTCAGCATGTCTTTATAAAAAACCATCAACAGAGAAAACACAAATGTGGATTGTCAGTAGATAAATAAATTGAATCTACTGTCAAAAATAGACACAACTACTTAAAAGGTTTAAGATATAGCACAAGAATTTCAGACTTGTAATGCTTATTTTACAGACTGAATGCATCTCTGAAAAGACATAGATGGCTGAATGGATGAAAAAACACAACCCAAGTATCTCCTGTCTCCAGGAAACACAGCTAATCACAAGGACACACAAAGATTCAATTGAAAGAATGAAAAAAAAAATATTCCATGCAAATGTAAATCAAAAAAGAGCAGGAGTAGCTATTTTCATATCAGATAAATTTGACTTTAAGCCAAAAAGGGTAAAGAAAGACAAAAAGGATCATAATATAATGATAAAGGGAACTATCCAACAAGAAGACATAATAAATCCTAAATATATATGTACCAACACAGGGGCTCCCAGATACACAAAGGATATTTTACCAGAACTAAGCAAAGAAATAATCAGCACCATCATAATTGCCAGACAACTAAATATCCCACTGTCAGAGCTTGAAAAATCATGAACACAAAAAATAATGAACTTAAACCAAACTCTAAATCAAATGGACCTAACAGACATTTACAGAACATTCTACCCCAAAACTACAGAATACACATTCTTCACAGCATCACATGGGACATTCTCCAAGAGTGATCATATCTTAGACCACAAAACAAATTTAAAAAAAAATGCAAATCATACTATGTACCTTCTCAGATCTCAGTGGAAGAAAACTAGAAATCAATTCCAAAAGAACCACTCAAACATACCCAAAGTTATGGAAATTAAGCAACCTGCTGCTGAATGATTATTGGGTCAAGAGAAAAATTAAGGTGGAAATCAAAAAATTCTTTGAACTGAATGATAAAGAGGACACATGCTTATGAAAATCTTTGGGACACAGAAAAAGCACTGCTCAAGGGAAAATTCATAGCCTTAAATGCCTACATCGAAAAGACAGAAAGACCACAAATTAACAATCTATTGTTACCCCTCAAGGAACTAGAAAAGGAAGACCAAACCAAATCCAAAGTCAGGAGAAGAAAAGAAATAACAAAAGTCAGAGAAGAACTAAATGAATTGGAAAACAAAAAAATAATACAAAGGATTAATGAAACTATAAGTTGGTTCTTTGCAAAGATAAACAAAATCAACAAATCTAGAGTTGCTAGACTAACAATGAACAGAAGAGAAAAGACTCAAATAAGCTCAATCAGAAATGAAAATGATGACAGTACAACAGATACCACAGAAATACAAAACATCATCCATGAATACTATGTAAAATCTCTATGTACATAAACTAGAGATTGTAGAGGAAATGGACAAGTTCCTGGAAACACGCAACCTCCCAAGACTCAATCAAGAAGAAATAGAACTACTGAAAAGGTAAATAATGTACAGTGAGATTGAAACAGTAATAAAAATCCTCCTGAAAAGAACAACAAATAAAGCCCTGGACTAGATAGATGGATTCATTGCTGAATTCGATCAGACCTGCAAGAAGACCTCATCCTCATAATACAGAAATTATTCCATAATATCAAGAAGGAGGGAATCCTCTCCAACTCATTCTACAAAACCAGTATCACCTTGATAACAATGTCAAGAAAGGACACAACAAAAAAGTACAGACCAATATCCTTTATGAATATAGATGCAAAAAATCCTCAATAAAATACTAGCAAACCAAATTCCACAGTACATCAAAAAAATAATCCTCCAGGCCCAAGTGGGCTTCATCCCAGGGATGCAAGGATGGTTCAACATATGTAAATAATAAATGTGATTCATCACATAAACAAAGGCAAAAACAAAGACTGTATGATCCTCTCAATATCTATTAATTAATTAATTAATATTAATGAAAACCCTCAACAAACTAGGCATAGAAGGAACATGTCTCAGAATAATAAAAGCCATATATGATAAACTCACAACCAACATCATACTGAATGGGAAAATGTTGAAAGTGTTCCCCCTAAGAACTGGAAAAAGACCACTGTCATCACTTCTATTCAACATAGTACTGGAAGTCCTAGCCAGAGCAATCATACAAGAGAAGAATATTAAGGGTATTCAGATTGGGAAAAAAGTGGTCAAAGTATCTCTCTTCACTGATGATATGATCTTATATCTAGAAAACCTCATAGATTCACCAAGAGTTTCCTGGAATTGATAAATAAGTTCAGCAAAGTCTCAGGATACAAAGTCGTTGTACGTAAATCAGTAGCTTATTTGAAATTGTGTTGTTTAGTGATTTAATGAGCCTTTATATCAGTGCATGGGGTGTTTCAAAAGTGATTGACACATTGCATTACAACAAATGAATCTGTCTCAGATGCTGAACAAGTTCACTGTCTTCAATAACTTGTAATGTTTTTCATCTCTCACCTGCATTGGGCACAAATCAATCCAGGATTCTGGAAGAAAGGTGATTAACATCTCAGAATAAGATTTTTATTTTTAAGTTGAATAGTTTTTTTCTTTCACAAAGAATACAGATTAATTTTTCATTAAGTACATATGGAGATATCTTGCAAAGATACTTTAGAAATCCCCATAGACAGAATAATTTGCCTCCACTTCATCATCAAATGAAAATGAAATACTAATTTGGGGACCAAGAAAGCTAGACCAAGACAGTTGAATTATTCACATTTGAAGGTTTCCAGTTCAAATGTTTTGCAAGCTCATTTACAGCTGGGATGCAGCAGGCTCCATTCACGTCTGTCTAATGAAACTCATGCTGAAAATCTCAGTTGGAAGTTCAGGGAATCAAAGCCATTCATCAAAGCTCGTCATAATTATTTAATAAGCAACATTAAATGTTCAGTCAAGTCTTTAACTCATCAGTTCAGTTATCACAGTTTAGTGCATGCAAACATCATTTACAAGGTTTCCTGCTGAACGATAGAGGATACAAATAAACCCCATAAACTAAACCAACCCTTGAAATAACCTTCTCCTGACTGCCTGCCCCCTGGCTCACCTTTCCAATGCTTGGAAAGGGTTTCTCAAATGGACTCCCTCACCAGAAAGGTGGGTAGGTGAAGCATTTATTTAACTTGTATCAGTTTTAGAGTGTGTGTGTGTGTGTGTGTGTGTGTGTGTGTGTACGTGTGATTGTATCAGAAAGATTCACATTTTTCAAAAGCTTCTTGTGATTTTCTCCTCAATCTGTCTAGCTGATACCTGTACATCCATCTCCAAGAGAGAAGTAAGCATTTTTTGAACACCTGGCTCTTCCTTATTTTCCTCATAATAATCAGGACACATAACTTACAGATTAGACCCTTCTTCAGAGGCAGGACAGAGAGAGAAGAAAACAAGGAAATTGAGGAGGAGGAGGGGAAAGAAAAAGTGAGAAGCTGTCTTTTCCTTAAAATTTTTATTAGTTTTTCTTTTTATGAAAGGGCAGAGAGTTGTGAGGAAAGGTGTTCAATTGCTGTGTTTGTTTTTGTTGAGACAGAGTTTCCCTCTATTGCCCTGGGTAGAGCTCACTGGGATCATTGTAGCTCACTGCAACCTCCAACTGCTGGGCTCTAAGAGATCCTTCTGCCTTGGCCTCCAGGGTAGCTGGGACTACAGGCGTACACCACAGTGCCCAGATGGATTTTTTTTCTTTCTTTTTGGTAGAGATGGGGTCTCACTTTTGCTCAGGCTAGTCTTGAACTCCAGAGCTCAAATAATCCTCCTGTCTCAGCCTCCCAGAGAGCTAGGATTACAGGTGTGAGCCATCACGCCTAGTAGAAGCAGTCTTTAAAGCACAAATTTTCAATTGAGCTTATAGGACACACTGATGTGCTCTTACATGTTGTGAGGTGTGGGACAGGTAACTTGTCACCAATAATAGGCTGTTATGTTTTGTAATTTAGTTTTAAAATATATTAGAGCAGATTCAAGATTATTCCCATTATGACATCACTCACTCATATGTATTCTGTTATGCTTGCTTAAAAAAGAAAGATTTGATAGCATTAGTGCAGAGATTTTTATCAAATTGTTGATCTCTTTATCTAGGCTGCAGTCCTTAGCATGCTGGAAGAACAGGTATCTTATTCTGGTTTGCGGATATGCGTACGTGCATGTGTGGGTGTGTGTAGATGAGAATTGTTGCCTTAGGAAACATATAAAGAGGGAGTTAGATGCTCAAAACTTTGCCTGGGTTTTCACCCAAGTGGTTCCAATAGAGTGACTGCAGCCTTTTTGGACTGTGAGACTGTCAGGGATCAGCGTACTTTCACAACTTTCTTAGGCAATGAAACAAACAATGTTTGAGGAGCCCTGAGGTCTAGGTTTTTACTCCACTTTTGCCATTATCTAGATATACGCTCATCTGCAAGCCTTGCTATTTTTTTGTTTTGTTTTTTAGAGACAGGATCTCTCTTTGTTACCCAGGCTGGAGTGCAGTGATGTGGTCATAGTTTGCTCTAGCCTTGAACTCCTGGGCTCTAACAATCCTCCTGCCTCAGTCTCTGAAGTAACTGGGACAACAGGCATGTATCGCCATGCCTGGCTAATTTTTACATTTTTTTGTATAGATGGGGATGTTGCTCAGGCTGGTCTCAAAATCCTGACCTCAAGCAGTCCTCCTGGCTCATTCTCTCAAAGTGCTGGAATTACAGGCATGAGTCTGTGCACCCAACCAAACCTTGGTTTTTAATATTATAATCAGCATGCCAAATTTCTGTAAAAATTTATTAATTAAACTCTTAAATAGGATATCTCTATTTGTACATTAAAAAATAAAATGCCCTTCAAATCTTGAAGTTTCCAGTTTCTACCTCAAGCGTGAATATACATGATGTACATATATATACACACGCACACATATATATACATTATATATATTCTCTTTCTTCGTATACACACATATACTCATACTTGAGGTGGAAACTAGAAACTTAAATATATATAAATTTAAAAAGTTTCATTAAGAAGGAATTATATATGGGCTCTGAGCTTTAGCTTTTGGGTGGTTTTACACTGTTGAGTGTCTATGTGCCGATACATGTATAATACAGTTCTGAGTATTTCCTGCCCAATGCCTTCTGGCTTGTAGGATCTCCATTCAGAAGTATGCAGGTAGTCTGATGGATTTTCCTGGATAAGTTAGTTGATTTTTCACCTCACGGCTTGCAGGAGTTCCTCCTTCATGTTGACTTTGGCCAGTCTGATAACTACGTCTTGGTGATTGCCTGTTTGCAATGAATCTCCCAGGTGTTCATTGAGCTTCTTACACCTTGATGTCTACATCTCTAGGAAGACCAGGGGAGTTTTCCTTGATTATTGCCTCAAATAGGTTTTCCAGCTCTTGTGTATTTTCTTCTTCACTCTCAGGGATTCCTGTGATTCTTATATTTAGCAGTTTTACATAATATCATAATTCTTGGAGGCTTTGTATGTTCCTCTTGATTCTTTGCTCTTTATTTTTTACTGATTGTGTTAACTCAAAAGAGTTGTTTGTTTTAAAGCTCTGAAATTCTTTCTACTGCCTGGTCTAGTCTATTCTTAAAGCTTTATGCTGTGCTTTATATTTCCTTAAATTAATTTTTCATTTCCGGAAGTTCTATTTGATTTTTTCTTTTGATATGTCTCTTTAGTAAATTTTTTGTTCATTTCCTGAATTATTTTCTGGTTTCTTTGAGTTGGTTTTATATTTTCTCTCAGATTTCATTGAGCTCCCTTACAACCCGTATTTGGAATTCTCCATGTATCATTTCAAAAATTTTGTTCTGGTTGGGTTCCACTGCTAGAGACCTGGTGTTCCCTTTTGGGGGTGCGCTTTTGCTCTAATTTTTCATGCTTTTGAAGTTCTTGCACTGATTCCTTTTCATTTGGATCAGCTATTGCTTCTTGTTTTTGGATTTTCTTTTGTTTAGAGCAGGCTTCTGCCACCCCCACCTTGTCCCCGCCGGGCTCTTAATTGTTCGTCTGTAGCATATGTTGGATAGGAATCTTTGTCTTTGCTTGCGGGTGCTTTCATGGGGTCTAGGCTGTGGATGGATGCCCTGGTTATAGATATCCCTAATGTGGTGGGTGCATGTGATCTATTAAGTGGTTTACATTTACAACCTTCACTGGAAGATGTTCTCATCAGTGGGTCAGTATATTTATGTATTGACATATACCAAAACAACTACAAAACATGCTGAGAGCTTAAATAGCATTGCAGGAAGAGTATTATTTGAAAAGTGTCTGGTTCTCTATTATTATACAGCAAAACACCCAAAACTTAGTAACTCAAGACAATTTGTTGTCTCTCATGATTCTGTGAGTTGAATGGAATCAGACTCAAGTGGTCTGAAGGTTTGACACAGTTCAGCACCCTACATGGCTCACTCAAAATGTTGTCAGTTGATTCTTATTGTCAGCTGGAAGCTCAGTGGGGCTGTCAACTGGATAGCTTACACATGGCCTTTTATGGCAACTTGTCCTTCAGTATTGTGGCTCATTTCCCAGAAGGACAGTCAAAGACTTAGTTCCAAGATATTCAGATGGAAGCTGCAAGACTTCTTATGACCTTCCATTGGAAGTCTCAAAACTTCACTTCCACCAAATGCTATTGGTTAATACGAGTCACTAAGGCCAGCATAAATTTAAGTGGATGGAAATTATACTTGGAGAATAGTTGATGGTGTCTTGGCCTAGAATATTGATAACATAAAACTTAAAACAAATTTTATTCAATTATATGTTGAAGTTAGAGCCAACAGAATTTGATCGATTGGTTTGAGGAGCTAAGTAAAAAACTCCAAGGTTTTGGCCCCAAGGGAGTGAATAATGGATCTTTTCTGAGACTGAGAATTGCCAAGGACAAATAGTTTTGGAGGGATATAAATCAATTGATTGCTTTTTTGTTGTTTTTTACTTTATATGCAATGAAATACACAGGTCTTATGTGTACATTCACTAACTTCGACAATTGCATACAACTATGTAACCTAAACTACAAAATATTGAGCGTGACCATCACCCTGGAAAGTTTCCTATGCTCATACCTAGTTGATCTCCATCCCATCCCCAGAAATAACCACTATTGACCTTCCCCCCCTATTGGAGAATCCTGTTGCCTGTTCAAGACTTTATATAAATGGAATCATGTGATTCTTCTTTCTCAGGAGAAGCTGCATGGCTTTTTGAAATGCTGTGTATAATATGTTCATTAGACATCCATGTGAAGAGGACATGTAGATCAAGTATAGACTCCTGGCAAGGGGCTTATTGACAAAGTAAAGGCATAAGTAAGGATGTATGTGCGCAGTCATGATGGAGGTGAGTTTTGAACATGGTTTTCAGAAGTGGTGCTTTTTAATTAGAATACTTGAGAAATGACACCAGGATGTCAATATAGTTTGTCAGAAATACATTTTAGGAGGAGCAGAAAATTGGGTGAGCCTTTCAGTGATGGGTCTTGTCAAAAAAAAAATGCTAAGAAGACTGAATTAAATCTATTAGACAATGTCAGTAGATCAACAAAAGATTCTGGGGAAATTATTCCTGCAAGTTTTTCTTCCACCATTGATTTGATAATCACAGGCTAGTGGTGGTGAACCAAACCGAGCACGTGGAACTTTGTCCTTTCAGTGTGGCCTTGTGAAACCATAGCAAGGGGCTGCAATTTGACAGCACCCTCGTAACGTGAAAGAAATTGCAATTTTTAATCACTTGCTTTGGGTGATACAGTGGATTACTGACTTAAAAGAAGAGACGGTTGTTATTTATTGCAGTTTGTGGGTGGTCTGTCTGCTTGGCACAGTCCATCTAACTGGAGTTCTGAAAGTAAGCCAGAGGAAGGTTTCGTTTGTTTTTTTCTTTTTTCAGAGAAAATTGGAGAGTGGGTCGTAATCCTGGAACTGACATCACGGGGAGTCACAACTCTGCCCTTTTCTCTTCAGATATAAAACACCGAAGAAAGCCCATTTAAGAATATATTATCTATTAGACAGATGCCTGTAGGGAATGGTTTGATGGGGACTGGAAAACTCTTCCTGACCAAAATATCTCCTCCTCCTTGAAATCTGTTGTGTTTTACTGCGGAATGTGAAGGCTTTGGGGATTCCGAAAGTCTCTGCTGTTTCTGTAAATACCTTGGGGAGGGAGACCATATTAAGCTCTCATCAGCTGGGGAATTTATTTCATTTATCTGAGGGCAAAACCCTGTGGGAACAGAAAAACAGAAGGAAGGTGGTGATGCTAAGATGGGAAAAGAGTCTTGAAGTAGGGAGCAGTGTGCCGGAGGCACCCCAGGGAGATCCTACTGATTTCAGCATTTCACTGAGGTCTGGATGTGCCTGTATCACCGCACTCGGATCCCTTTCTGAGGCTGTTCACGTCTTTCTCTCCTCCCCTCTGTAATGTGTTGCAGATTGTACCTCTTAGCCATTATCTGAAGCACTTATGCACACTCATCCATCAGGAAGCCTCCCTTTCTCTCTTTTGCCCTCTCTCTGTCCTTTTGGCTCGCCTGCTTTCTGCTCCATTTAGAAATGTTGACAAGGCATTGTTTGCTGCTGACTAGTCTGGTTTTTAAGTTTAGTTATTAAGCGGCTCCTTTGTTGTTATTGTTGTTTTCCACAGCACTGGATCTTCATAGCTGCTGAACTGCAAATAATGAAAAAAGCAAACAACTAGAAAAAGAAAATGTTGAGAAGTATTATTTCCCAAATAATGATACCTGAGCTAGCAGAGCAGGGGACATTTCGGTAACTTGGGTTGCAGAGGAAATAACTGTTAACATCTTTGAGGTTGGAATTCCATTAGTTGCAATTGTGAGTTAGGAAGCTTATGCGTCTGCTATTTTTAGTGAAGAAACCTGAGAGACACTAATATCACTGGCTTGCTACATGTTTGAGGTATTTATTGGGCTTAGTAGGGAGAAGTCTTTAAGTGAAGAACAGTGTTGAAAAAGGAGGACAATGTGTGTGTTGTGCAGTGTGGGGGTGTTTGGGCTCAGTAGAGAAAAGAGATGATGATGGAGTTTATAAAGATGATAAGGGTGGTCAAAATAACTCACATCTGATACATTTCCCCATTCGACTATGGTTAAAAACAAACAAGTGAATGAAAGTAAGACTTAATCCAATTTAAGAATTACTTTTTCTCCTCAGCCTTCTCCTCCAAAACATTGCTTTCCTCATCATGAATAATTAACAATTTGGGAATTTCAAAAGCCATATATTTTATATGCAGGATGAAGTCTCATAATTCAGTCTTCTGATCAGGGTAGAGTCATTAGGTCAGCAAGAAGAGGCTAAGAACAAACATGGTTAATCTGCTAATTTTTCTTCCTTAGCAGCAAAGAGTGGCCGGCTTTCTTTAGCCTGGCATGGGACAGATGATAGCTCACCTGGCTCCACCACGTCATCTTGTTAGATTTAGAATTATTTCCATGTCTAGAATTGAGTATGCCTAGCCATGATCTCCAGGCTAAGGACAATTGTGAGGCATCCCTTAAGTATTTTGAATTATTTTAAGGCAGGCCATGATCACCCTGGTGATGGCAGCTAAAGGTAGATACACATGATCCTTTAATTTATTAATAACTTCAAAAAAACAAATGACTTTGGACGCCCTGGGATTGGATGGCTTTGCTTTAATGATGCTTCCAGGTGTCAATGGCATCCATAGTCATAGACCTACAAAACTACACTAATCCTTACCTCTGTGAAACTCGAGACTGTTATATGATTTCTGTTTGCACAGGAACGTATCCCAGCCTGGCTAATTAAACCCAATGTTACTTTAGAACATCTGGCTGAATGGAAAAACCTTGGGACAGAGAAAGAATGAAGATTTTGGGAAGCAGATTCTGATCGGGCATAACAATGAAAAATGGAAACATAAGCTAATTACTGAGCAGTTTTGTATGCCAGACGCCATCTATGTGTTTTTGTACATTTTCTCATTTAATTCTTACAATCGTCACAAGAGATGGGCATTAAAACTCTAATTTTTATGTTAAGAAAATTGCCTTCAAAGAGGTTGAAAAACTTGTCCACTTAGAACACAATTTACAAGTAGCCCAACCAGGACTCAAACCCATGTCTATCTGACCCAAAAGACCATATGATTAACCACGAAGTGTAGTCTTGATTTCAAGTAAAAGTATAACTTCAACGTTTGTTTTAGTTTTTCACCTCAGACCAACAAATTTGGGAAGCGTTTTACACTATGAAATTCCATGCTGCCTTGCATGCCTTGAACATCTATGTAATTTTAGCCAGTTAAATTTCAATTCATTTATTGTAATCTTTCCTGAAGGAAAGAGGGAGGGGTGGTTGGTGGGGCAAAATCCCTCATTTACAATTAATTTGTGTAAAAAAATTCAATTTTAAATGTCTAACAAATTGAATTAAATTGAGAAAGGTCATAAGAGCTTATCAGTTGAGGTCGTCAAGAGGCAATAAAGAAAGTAGTTAGGAGGCTGATTTTATATTAGCTGGCAAGCCAACCAGGTCAAACTATTAAAATTCCAAGAAAGCCTGCATCGAAGCACTGTTCAATGTGACAATTAAATGTAATATGTAATTCCTTCCACTACCCATTACTTGATGGGCCAAGGTAGCGACTCAAAATGAAAGTGGCAGGAACGATTAATGCAGCATGGTGCAGTGTGCCGTGTGGTTTGTTCTATGGCAACATGTTAGTCCCTGCTATTTTCCTCTCTTTGATGGCCAACTCTTAACTAGCAGCTATAAGCTCAGTCCTAACACATTTATCCAACCTTGTTTATCATTGATGTGTAATTAGTAATTATGCTCAGCTCCCCTGTTTCCTGACATTGATATGCCATCCAGTTGTTCACATCTCAAGAGTATCGTGCATAGAGTTATTTTACTTGGCAGTTTAAAGTTACTAATGCACTTATTTTTATCTTGAGCCAGCAAAAAAGTAGACTCACTGGAAACTCTCTTTGAGAATGGTCTGCTGGCTTGACTTGGAGGCAGGAGGACTTGTGTCCATTTTCAACCCTGGGGCTCACTGGCTGTATCATGTGGAAGGAGTTACATCCTCCCGGGGGCTGTAGTTTGCTGTTTCTAAGAAGAGAGGTTTCTCTGACTAATCCCAAAAGGCTCTTCCACGTGAGCAACCAGTGGTCCTTGAGTCAAACAGGTGAAGTTATAACCAAGGAGGGCCACTCAATTCCAGCTAATAAGGATCAAGCAGCGGAAGCAAAACTGGCACTTCTCAGAATGATGAAACGGCAAAAATTCAAACTTCTAAATTGGACATGGTAATAGGAGATAAGAGGCTTTTTAAAAGAAAACAACATTATATTTATGAACTTATTTTATTGCTAACAATAAGAGGAAATTATTTCCCACACATTTTATAGATGAAAAGTTATTATCTGACGTATACAAAGAGCTATTAAAATCAGTGGAAAAAACATTATCATCTCAATTGAAGAAAAGGCAGAAGCATAGTTATGAGTTGTAAAAAAAGAGAAAAAATCAATAATATATTCCTTATCAACTTTTTAGAGTGTAATATGATTTCACATGTGAATTATGTCATGTATTTTAATGAGTATATTATTGTTATTGTTCAGTAGCCTCACCCATCCTAAGAGAGAAAACAGTGCATTCGAAACCCTCACCATATGCTCTGTCTTAAATGCCCTTTTTGCTTGCTAGAAGTAACCGCTATTTTCAATTTTATGTGAATCATTACCTTGCTTTTGTTAATGGTTTGCTACATGTGTACACATGGCTTAACAGTATATTGTATAAATTTGCCTGTGTTTACACTTCATATTAATAGAACCATACTGTTTGTATTCTTCAGTCATTTGTTTATTTCACCCAACATTGGATTTTTCATCCATCCACATTGTAGATAAAGATGTATTCATTTTATTTTTCTTTCTATATAGTATTCCAGTATAAAAACATATTCCTTTTCATTTATCCATTCTACTGGACATTTAGTTTGATTTCAGGTTTTGCTATTCCAAATAGGCTTCCAGAATTATTCTTATAAAGTTATTCTGGTGTGCATGAATAATTTTTCTCAGGTAAATATATCCAGGAGTAGAATTGTTGAGTCATAGACAGGATGATTACTTAGTATAGTGTTCAAATTGCAACATTTTGAAAATGGCAAGGGGATAATGTTAATGATTACTCTAAGAAAATGGGTAGACTGGATATACTAGAATGTATGGCTACCCAAGTCATATATATGAGTATGTTCAAATTTAGAGGGTAATGGTAAATTGTCTTCCTAATTTCTACCAATTTGAACTCCCACTTGCCATGTCTGAGAGTTTTCATTGCTTTTCATCTTCACTAATTATGGTAAGTAAGTTATTTACAAGATAATTTCTAATGGTGACAATTTTTTGACATTTATTAGTCATTCATTTTTCCTCTCTTCTGAAATGATTTCCACAAAAAATTTATATACTTTTACCATATCACTATTAGAATGCTTGTCTTTATTATTGCTTTATAAGAGTTCTGCCAATTATAATAATGTTTCCTTATATGTGTGGATACATTTCAGCGCTCTTTATTTTAGTAGTCCATTCCCTTTCTGTGGCAATGCCACACTCTCTTAATTGCTATAACACTATAGAAAATTTGATGTTCCTGTAGTATTACTATCACATATTTAGATGTGTATGTATGTATTTTTCCATTTATCCTGCTGGAGATTCACTGAGTTTTGTGAGTTTAATTTTTCTATTTAATCACCTTTAAGTAGTTATGAAAAATTCCCAGCTAATATGTCTCAAAATACTACTTCTTCATTATTCTCTTTTTCTGGAAATTCAATTGGATGCATCTGGGGCCTCTCCATTCCATTATTCCTCTTTTAGCATCTGTTTTATATTTTCTTTTTGTCTCACTGGCTAATTTCTTCAGACCTCTCTTTCAGTTCATCAATCCTCTCTTCATCTGTGTTTAATCTGCCTTTTTAAGCTTCTAATAAATTTTAGGTTTCAATTATTATGTTTTTAATATCTAGGATTTTTTTTAGTCTTTTACCAATATGTCTTTTAAATTTTAAAATTCTCTGGTTGATTCATGATGCCTTGTACCCTCTCATTTCTTTAACATATAAACATATTTATTTTATAGTATTAATCTGATAATATATCAATACCTATCATCTTTGTATATCTGATTAAGTTGTTCTTGTTTCTGTCGACCTACATGCACAGTGGAATGGTTCTTGTGTATTTAGTAAATTTTGACTATGAAATCTATTCCCAAGCTCATGTAAGAGGAATATGTTCCTGTGTTTCTTTTCTCCTGTTCCATAAGAGTGCAAAGCTGAAATAAGCAAGTCTTCTTTTGTGAGAAAATATTTTGTTTTCCTAATTCACCAAGAAATGTGTCCTTGTTTTCCATAGAAATCTATGCTCCAAAGTCCCTTGAGCTATAGGTTTTTTTTTTCTTTTTTCACTCCTAGTTTTATATTATCTCTTAAAACACAGGCAAAATCTGACTCCAATTTGCTTATCCCAGAGAAATTACCATTTAATCTGTTTGAAATACACAGAATGCTGTATGCAGCAATTTCAGGATATGTGTAAAATATGTTCAAAAACATGACCATATAATAAATTGTTTAAGCAAATGTCAACAAATGCTAGTGGCTTTAAATAATATGAAATATGTTCTTTGATGACTTGGAAGCCAAGCATACACATTTTAATGAACTATATGCCAAATTAAAAAATCATCATTAAAAATTGGAAGTTATTTTTAAAATGAATGGTTAAATATAACATACCAATACCTGTGAGTTGTTCCTAAAGTTGTGACTTAAGGGAAATTCATAGTCTTAAGTGAATATAAAAGAATGGATTGAAATAAATGAGCTGAACATTCATATGAAGAATAATTAAACCTAAATGAGAGAAATAATAAACTTAACAAAAAAATTTGTATAGAGAATATTTTGGATAAAATTAAGAAACTAAAAAATTGGTTTTCTTAAAAAGTTAAATTGAGAATTTACTGGAGAGATTAACAACAAAAAATAAACAAAAATATGAATGGGGATGATAACATTAATATAGATTCCACATATTTTTAGAAGATAATAAGAAAATAATACAAATGACTTTATGCCAATAAATCTGAAAATTTAGATAAAATAAGAACATCCCTAGGGGAAAAAACTCAAAGAACATATATTATATAAGATAGAAATAAAAATCTAAACAGACTTATACATTTTAAAGAAAATTTAATACATAAAGAAATATGCAATACCAGATAGCATCGTCAGTGAACTATTCCAAATATTTAAGAAGTAAACAATTCCAATGTTACACAAAATGTTTCAGATAAAATAAAATGAGGAAAAACTTCTCTCTTTTATGTTTTTACTTAAGAGACAGGGTAACCCACTAGGTTATTATAAAAAGAAAATGTATAAAGACCAGTCTTTTCATGAACTTAGATTTAAAAATCACAAACAAAACATTACTAATACAAATGTAATTATATATATAAAAATGTATCACAAAAATTGGGTTTAATTCTAGGAACTTAAAGTTGGTTGTAAGGAAAATCAATCAATGCTTTGCACCTTTATAGATGAAAAGATAAAAAAATCACATGATCATCACAATAAGTGCAACAAAGATATTTGAAAAACATCAACAACTGTTCAAATTAAAACAAATAAACCAAATTATTAGCAAACTAGCAAGGAACATCCTTAATGTGATAGAAGATATCTACATACTTCCTACAGAAAGTATAATAGTTAATGGTGAAATATGAAAAAGAATTTATCTGAAATTAAAAATGAGACAAAGAAATCCTATATTATCACTTCTCTTCAATGTGTACTGAAGTTCAAAACTGCCCTTATTTACAGATGCTATAACTGTATATATGTATAAAATCTCAAAGAAGCTACAGAACAAATTAGAGTATAAGTTTGTTTTAGAAAATATTAATAAACAAAAATCAATTGTATTTTTATGTATCAGCAATAAACACATAGAGAGAAGTTAAAACAAATACTTTTTATAGTAACATTTATCGTAACACACACATACACACATCAACTAACTAGATAAATCTAATAAAAGAAGTTCAAGATTTCTATACAGAAATTTAGAAAAAAAATTTTAGGATATAAATGAATGAAATGTTCATGAATTAGAGGACTAAATGTCATAAAATTGTCAGGGTACATTTTCTGTAGATTGAATGTAAACCCAGTCAACATTTCAGCATTTTTTACTTGTCGAACTTGACATTCTTATTCTACAATTTATCTAGAAAAAAGCTTATATTCAGTTTGGCATGTAAGGATCTTGATAGTTGACACCTCATCCTAACAACACACAAAATGACTGAACAAACTGAAAAATCAGTAATTCTTTTTAAACTCCTGAATGATGTGAGGTCACAGGAAAAACTTCTCTCCCCCAAATTGCAGAGATAGACAGCCTGGATACAGAGAATCACTACTTACTAGAGCAGAAACTCATAAGCAAAAACCTCCATAGAAACCAGAGCCAGGGTAGGAAAACCTGAGCTGTAATTCATGAATTGTTGGGGCCTCAGTGTGGACAATTCTGAGAGATTAAAAACTCCAGGAGGACACAGTCACGGGGCAGGGAGGTCCCCACACTCTTGTGATTTTTATTTCCAGGAACCTCTTGTGTCCTCACAGTGAACATTTGAGAAAAAAATCCCTCTGTGCCTCTGGCAAGGAAAAGGAAAAAGATCAATTTTGAAATACACCAGCAAATTTTTTAAGACCTTCTTAACAGAAGGCCTGCCCTCAAGATAAACCATTTTTATCAGAATCCAACGTATTGTATTTTCAGACTATAATTATCATGGGGAAGGAAAGTGCCCAACTCCATGCAGTCCCACTTATGAGGAAAGGAGAACTGAGAAGCATTTGTGAAGTTTATAGGCCTGAGGCACAGGCTCACTGAAAGACCGAGACCTAATCAGAGCACTACAGAATAATCTTCCTCCTTCTACACCTTATCACCTATTTACTTCAGTTTCTATTGGTCAGTACATCATGTCAACTCTCAAGAAAAAATTACAAGTCTTCCAAGTCTTACTAAAAGGCAAAAAACACAGTTTGAAGAGATAGAGCAAGCAGTAGAATCAGACTCAAATATGGAAAGGATGTTGGAGTTACCAGATTGAGAATTTAGAACAACTATGGTTAATATGATAGGACCATAACAGATTAAGTAGACAGCATGCAAGAACAGACAGGAAGTGCAAGTACAGAGAAGGAAATTCTAAGAAAGAATCAAAAGGAATTACTAGAGATCAAAAACACTGTAGCAGAAATGAAGAATGTCTTTTATGGACTCATTCGCAGACTAGACACGGCTCAAGGAAAGAATCGCTGAGCATTTTCTCTTTTCTTCCAAAACTGAAAAGCAAAGAGAAAAGAGACAAAACAAACAGAACATCCAAGAACTGTGGGACAACTACAAAAGGTATAACACATGCATAATGGGACTATCAGAAGGAGAAGAAAGGAGAAGAACAAATGTTTGAGACAATAATCACTGAGATATTCTCCAAATGAATGTCAGACACTGCTGTGGATTTAAGGTTTGTGTCCTCCCGTGCCAATTCAAATGTGGAAGCTTAATATCCAATAGGATGGTATAGGGAGGTGGGGTTTGGGGAAAGTATTTAGGTCTTGATGGTGGAGCCCTCCTGAGTGGGATTAGTGTCCTTATAAGAAGAGACACGAGAGCTTTCTTTAGTTTTCTCTGCTTTTTGCCATGTAAAGATAGAGTAAAAAAAAAGCAGTTTGTAAACAAAGAAAAATATCCTCATCAATAACCTAACATATTGGCACCCTGATCTCAGATTTTCAGCCTCTAGAACTATGAAAAATACATGTTTGTTATTTAAGCCACCTAGGCTATGGTATTCTGTTATAATTGCCCAAACTAATCTAAACACCAAACCACAGATTCTAGCAGCACAGAGAACACCAAGCAATATTAAGGTCCCCTAAAACTATATCTAGGCATTTTGCATTAACTATAGAACATCAAAATAAAAAAAAAAGAAAGAAAGACAAAGGAAAAAATCATCTTACCTATTGAGAAACAAAGATAAGAATTACATTTATTCTGCAAAAACCATGAAATCAAAAAGAGAGTAGAGTGAAATATTTAAAATGAGAGGAAAAAAATTCTAGATTTCTGTACCTTAAATCATAAAGATAGCAAATCTGAACAGATGAAATAACAAGTAATAAGACTGAATTAGTAATAAAAAAAAGTCTCCCAGCAAAGTAAAGACCAGGACCTGATGGATTCACTCCTGAATTCTACCAAGAAAAACTATTGCTAATCCTTTTCAAACTATTCCAAAAAATTTAAGAGTAGGAAATTCTTCCAAATTCATTCTATAAGGCAAGCATCACCCTGATAATAAACCAGAGAAGGACACAACAAAAAAAGAAAACTACAGGACAATATCCTTGATGAATACACATGCAAAAATCCTCAATAAAATACTATCAACCTGAATTCAACAGCATAATAAAAAGAACATTCACCATGACCAATTGGGATTCTTCCCAGGGATGAAAGGATAGTTCAATATATAAAAATCAATAAACATAGTACATCACATTACAGAATCAAGGGGAAAAATGACAATTTCAATAGATGCAAAAAAAAGCATTTGATAAAATTTAACATACTTCCTGTAAAAACTCAATAAATTAGGTACAGAAGAAACATACCTTAACACAACAAAAACCACATATGACAAACCCACAGCTAACATCATACTGAATGGGCAAAAACTGAAAGCTTTTTTCTCTAAGATCTGGAAAAAGAAAGCAATGCCCATGCTCACCATTTTATTCAATATAGTACTTGTAGTCCAAGCCAGAGCAATTAGACAAGAGGAAAAATAAAGGACATCCACACTGAAAAGGTGAAAATCAAACTGTTCCTTTTTGCAGAGGACATGACTGCATACGTAGAAAACCCTGAAAACTCCACAAACACTGTTAGAACTAAGGAACAAATTTGGTAGAGCTGCAGGATACAAAATCAACATACAAGAATCATTGGTGTTTCTATATGCCAATAGTGAACTATATGAAAAAGAAATCTTATTTACAGTAGCTACAAAAATAAAATTCCTAGGAATAGATTTAACAAATGAGGTAAAATATGTCTATAATAAAAACTGTAAAACATTGATAAAAGAAACTAAAGAGAACACAAATAAATGGAAAGATATTCCATGTTCATGGATGAAAGAATTAATGTTGTTAAAATGCTGACAATATATTCTATCTAAAAATCCCAAAAATTCAACCACGAGGCTCCTGGAATTGATAAATGAATTCAGTAAAGTCTCAGGATACAAACTTAATGCACACAAATCAGTGACATTCATATACGCCAATAACAGTCAAGCCAAAAATCGAATCAAAGATTCAACACCTTTCACAATAGCATCAAAGAAAATTAAATATTTAGGAATACATTTAACGAAGGAGGTGAGAGATATATATAGAGAGAACTACGAAACCCACTTTATTTTTTATCATAGCATTTACTACCACACGACATTGTATCGTGTATTTATGTGCTATAATCTGTAACCGCCCTGTAATGTAAATTCTCAAGGGGCACGAACTTTGTCCTATTCACTGCTACATTGTCAGTACCCAGAACAGTTTCCAGCACATAGTTGGTGCTCAACAATTGTTAAATGGATGAATTAATGGATGATTAGTTTGTGTTAATGGCCAGTGACATACTACACAGATGAATTATTTTTTTGATTGTTGATAATTTATTTGAATTAACACCACCAGACACGGTGGTTAATCTACTTTTGGTTTATTTGGGCGATCTTAAGCCCGTAAATCCAGACCTGACCATCTTCTTCTTTTATCCTGCTGTGCATATTCTACTGAATTGCACAGTCCCTGGCGGGGAAACATTAAACAAACAGAACCCAGGGTTGCTACGCTGTTAAAGCCAGAAGTACATCATTCATTATGTGAATAAAATACATAGAGAATAAAATAGCCACAGAGTAATGGGAGTTTTATTTTCTCTCTATTCCGTTTCACTCCCTCTCTATTTTACTTGCGTTATGAAATGATGCTCCCGCCGCTGGCTGATAAATGTTGATTAATCTGATGGAGAGTTGGATTTGTTAGCGGGCAAAAGCAATGTAAATAAATCGAGCAGGTGAACTGGAGTTCACAGTGTCATTTCTGAGATTAAAGAGCCTGTCTAGCCCTCCAAGCTCACTTATTACAATCAGGATGCATGCTCTTCTTGTAACTAGACCAAGTAAGCCCCTTCAAGCAGCTAGGCAGGCCTCCTTTTGTGCTTCCTACTGATTGTCCCTTCAGCAAGTTTTATCTCCTGGGAATTGCCTATCCTGTTAATTTTTGTTTCTCCTCCAGGGGCTGGAAGTTGGGGAGTGGGGGACTGGAGAAAGAATATAGGTCAGTTTTTCCTTTTTGAGACCACACAGTCAGCCAGTCAATAATTGCATAGAATTTAAAATATGCAAGGCTCTGAACAAAATGCTTGTGGATTAATAACAATAAAAAGAACAATGAAAGCAGTAATAGTCATTAACACTTATATAGCAATTTACTGTTTATAAAGCACTTTAGGTACCATTATATTGGTTGATGCTCAAGGTAACCCTAGGCATAGGCATTATTGTTCTATGCAGGTTACCCAGATGTCAGTGTGTTGCCCTTCCTTGGAAACGCATTTATGCACTTTTTTAATGGATTGATCTCCCCATTTCAACTTCTGCAGGAGATTCGATGTGCCTGCCTCAGATTTTTTTGTGAGTTTCCAAGCAGCTTATGGTCTTCTTGTCATTTTTGGCTCTGGATATTGACTCTGCTGAAAAATTATCTTCCCCGCCTCCCCTGCATTCTTGTGGTTGTTCTCTTGACTTCCATTCTATACGAGCTTAGATATGGAACTCAGGCCTGTCTCTGTGATTGTCCTCCTGGTAATAAGGCACAACCCTTGAGCACAGCTTTGAGGTATATTTATGCCATGCCTTGGAAAGTTTGACTCCTCCTCCCCTGGGAGTCTCCCAGTGTAGCTTCTAAAGGAAGTTATGTTCATCCTGAGGCAAGAGACGCTATCACCCTATTAACAAAGAAGACAACGTGCATGTCACATATTCTGCTTACAAAGACACTGTTGTTGCTTCACATTAGTAGGTAGAGAGGTTTCGGTCCACACTGCGGTGGTTTGTTTTCTGACATCCAGAATTTTCCCCAGATGAACTTGTTTTAAAAATTGTGGTCATGGTGCAATTACTATATACTGACAACTATAGTATGATGTAGCAGAAGTGTTAAAGCAATTTGTCTTATTCCTTGGACCAGATAGTGTTCTCAGAAAGTGTACCCCACTCATTTTCTTATATACAATGTTAGGGTGGCAATTGAAGTTTGTTGGTTGAGAGGGAGGTTCTGGTATCCAATGCGTCATGCAAATTTTGGCTGCATTGGTCACTAGCTGTGTGACCCAGGACCCCAGGGCTATTTGCTCAGGTTGTGTCCTACACCAATGTGCCCCAAACCATGGGTGCAAATGAGGGTGGAAATGTGGCCTGAACCCTAGGCACTGAGACATCAACCTCAGTGTAAGACTGGCTCAGCAAAGAGGAAAGCTCACCTTTTAGTAATTTAGGGGACGCTTTGTCGAATTTGAACAATGGCACTATAACTACTAGCAGTTGTCCTGAGGGTGGCCTTTGACAAGCAAGCTAATCTCTCTGTGTCTCAGTTTCTTCATTTGTAAAAAAGTGATTGTTGTGAGGAATAAATGAATTAATGTATACAGAATGCTTCACTATGCCAAATATTGGAGCACTCGTTTTTGGCTGGCTGGCTCAACAGTCCTCTCTCAGCTCCCAGGACCCTCTAGCAACCTTATAGCTGGGAGTAGCCTGGTGACAGAATTTTTCCCAGTGCACTGTCAGAGAAAGTTACTGGGTTCTTGTGTAAACTCCTTAAAATAGAAAGGCTTAGCTGTCATGCTCCTCCCTTTGCCCTTCCCCTTTATCCTGCCTGGGATGAAGATTTGATATCTTCAGGCACGGCAAGCAAGGGTTGGCAGATGGAAGGATAGAAGGAGCCCATGTCCTTAAGGACATGACTGAGACACAGAGCCATCCCTGGGAGCCTGCTTCTGAATTTTTTATTCAGTGAAACACATATGCATACAATTTATATTCTTTAACCTTGTCAGTGCATTTTTCTGTTATTTGCAGCCGAATATATTCATCACAGGCATAGCTTTCACTACTACTCCTATTGCTATCATCATTAGTATTTTCTGTGAGAAGGAAAGCAACTTCTGTGTAAACAACCTCCAGAAACTGAGGGAGGTAATTTGCTCTTAGAGTTATACCTGCTTTACAGATAAAGAAAGTGAGTAAATGAAATTACCCAGATGTCACAATTTGTAACCAATAAAGACAGAATTCACATCCATACACCTGCCAGTAAATTTGTTGCTTTTCCACTATTGTATGTTTTTGACAAGTTTCCAGTCTGCGATTGTAGTCTAAAAATACCATCTAATCCTCTTAATTTTAAACTTATTTTATGTCATCCAGTCTGTTGAGAATCGGACCTAGTCCTCATAACTGGGATTTAGAATGTTCTTAGAGTTCATTTCATGATTGGATTTGGTCCATTTAAGTGGACCATGTCTTATCAGACATCTACCAAGAATCTTCCTCTTCTCTTCTTTCTCCTCCTCCTTGTACCCGCTTTATTTTTCTTCTTTCTACCAGACATGCTATTTTCTTTAATAGCTGATTTTATAATTTTATCTGGAAAAAATTCCTACTACTTCCTGTTGAATTCAAAAATTTTGGGAAACTTCTTTTCATTATTTCTCCCTGAATCTTTTAAGAAATATTTCATCCTTTGTCAGAAATTCTAGAAAATACATCTTTTAATATTGAATTTTCATCTTCTTTCATGTTTTATCTCTTAATCTATATTTATAGAAATAAATGAAAACTATCTAGGATTATATACCTTAAAAGATTTTTACCTAGAGTTTCAAGTTATCAGGAATTCTTTTTTTATCTGATGTGTGGTATAATTTTCAAGAAATATCAGAAATTGGTTAATTAGGTAGATTTAATTAAAGTTGTCAGGCTCTTGGTCACATTTCAGGTCTATTTTCTAGAAAAAAATATTTTAATTACCTAGGTTAGTAGAAACTTACTAGCCATCATGATGCTGGATTTAATGTGGTTTATTTTAATCAGATTATTTTCCTCCTAAAAGCTTGCATAATAGGACAGGGAAAAAGAATAGACTTTGGTTGGTGGAAAAAAAGAAGGGTAAAATTTTGAGTGTGCTGCCTAGCTTGGGAAAGATGGCTGGGTGGAAGCCTTGCAATTAGGGCCTTGAGCTGGACTGGTGTTTGCACAGGTCAATGGTCTGTTGGGGTCCACAGGACATCAACTGACACAATAAAGCCGATATGAAAAGAAGGAAAGAGCAAAAAGAAACTCCACTAACTATACAGTTTCAGCAAGAGCCATCACTGGTTTGTGTGTTCTCTTAGCAGCAGGATTTTCCACAAAACCCAAAAGCACCATTGCACAGTTAGGGTTAAGCCATTTAATTATAATCTTTTACTTGTCATGCCATTTGCACACTCATGCAGAGATTGGGTGACTTTGCCTATGGCATCTTCACAAATGGTGAAATAATAGGCAGTGAAATAATAAACTATAAGCTCCCTCTTTGTCACATTTGTTGCATTGTTTATCACATCTGTTGTTTTTTCCCCCTGAACAGTGCAATGATCAATTATTCATGACAGAATGATAGCAGTTTCATAATAATCTCATTTGCAGATGAAATCACCCTGTCCATTTAGGCGCCCATAGAATCTGCATCACTAGAGGAATAAGTCACTATTAAGCACCCACCTGCTCTGGGCATTTCTCTTCATCTTATTTGTGCAGACTTTTAAAAATTACTGTGGAAGAATTCTGCAATTGTCACTAAAGCAGAGTACAGCGCTAGTCACTGTGCCATGCTTAATGAATGACCCCGTTGCTGTGTTTTAGCAAATAAATATAACGAATATTGAGAGAAACTGAAGCTAGAAATACTTGGGATAATTTTTATTTTTAAAAGAGGATATAAATGGCATGTAATTGCGTGTTGTTAATTGGCAGGTCAAGGATGAGGTGGATGTAAGGGAGAGGTTAGAATTCTGTCTCTGAAGAAGCAGTGACTAACTCAAGTTCACAGCTGATGGATGTCTTATGGGCCCATGGAAATAAAGCTGATTTAAAGGAAGACAATGAGGTCTGGTGGAGTTCAGGGTAATTCTTCAGGGATCAGGAGAATCACCCTCACTGCTAAATTAAATTGAGGTCAGAAACGACCCTGCTGATGAGAGGTGAGGAGCAACACTGTATTCTAAGGAAATATGCTTGAGGCATTTTTAAATTTCTGTTTTCTCTTTATGTTTGCCTTATTCATTTGGCTGCAAATCTGCCAACTCCAAAATTGACTATGATAATTATCTAAACTTTTTTTTCCTTGATATTTTTTATTGATCTTGTGTTTAAATTTACAGTAGTCTTTAAGTAAATCTTTGAAATTGACATCAAAGTTTGGGAACTAAATTTCTCCTTATTTTTTCAAAAAAAACTATGGAATTATTTCTGGGATTCTTGGTACCAGAAATATTCAGTGCATTGGAGAATGGCCAGGCTTAGATAAAATATGGATTTGACAAGCTATTTGGGATACTGAGTCCTTTGTTTTCATATTTGTTCTACATCTTGTCCATATAATGTGTCTTGGGAACCCAGAATCCTCGTATTCTGTTTCCACGATCAACATTTGTTCTCAGATACTTTTTTACTGCCAAGGCACAATAATACAGTTACAGAATTTCAAAATTATAAGGTATCATAGGTCCATCATTTCATGATGGTCACAGTTAGCAACATAATGTGTTACTTTTCTCCCTAGCAGCTTTCGTATTTAGATACCTAAGTAATAAAACTGTCACAACGTGATTTTAAGTTCATGAAAACCTGGGAAGGGTAAGTTTGTACCCTCCTGAAGCCTTTTCAATAATACCACCTAGGAGATTACCTGCTGACAAGTGATACTGATGAGGGTTTTGAGTTATACAAGTTCTTGGCCTCAAATTGAAAAAAAAAAAAAGATTATCATGTCCTGTTTCTGGATTTTCTTTTTGACTAATGGAAGTCATCTCTCCAGAGATGCATTCTCTGCACTTCAGGAGACATTTCCATTCCATTTCTTGTCCTGCAATATCTCGTAAACTCAGTAATATACCTTAAAGAGCCTTTGTTTCCAGGAATGCAAACAAACAGGTGTTATCTGAGGTATTCATTGGCATTGATGCCTTGAATGATGTGTTGAAATGCAATGCCAAGACACAGAAAACAGAAAAAGGGGTGAAGAGAGAAAAGAGGAGAAGTTACGGTTTTTTAACATCTTGGTCATGGGATGGTTTTGATCTGAAAGAGCAAAAATGTGAACATTTCGAAAATGTGAAACTGTTAAGTTCACTTTCTTCTAACATACGAGAAGAACCTTGGTGGCATCTTTGTTCAGTGCTGAAGTTTATCACCCCTTAATAAAATAAGAAGGTTTGAACACTAAAGTGGAAACTAAAGAAATTTTAGAGAACATGGACTAAGTTTTCTAGTTGATTCACAACATCTTCTGCATCTAATGCAAGGTAAATCATATCATCATCATCATCATTATCATAATATTGCTTGAATAAATGGAATGGAATGATATATTCTAAATCGATGGTTTAGTATTGCCCCTTCAGGGTTGTAAGGATGTTGAAATAATTTGGAATACTATTTTATTTCCTCCCTGTCACATTGGATAATATTGTCTTTAAAAGCTTATCGTCACAAGAGATTGGAAAACAATGAAAACGTATCACTGAGGGTGTATTAATATATGGGTGCATTAACTTTAAATAAATGGGGAAAAACTTTATATCTCATATGGAAAACTTCTGGTCTATTAGAGTCTGGGGAAAAAATAAAGTTAAATTAAATAGTGATCATAAACGTTTCAAAATTAAATGAGATAGTGTCTTAACTACATTAGCTGTACCTTTAAATATGAAACTGTGTGTGTTTTCTTATAAAAAATATTTTCTACCATATTTAGTTTTTTTCCTGTTTGTTTTTATTTGTATATATTCTTGGAATACAAGTGTAATTTTGTTAGATTGATGTATTGCATTGCGGTAAAATCAGGGCCTTCATTGCATACATCACTGAAGCCATATTTGGTTATTTTAATAAATTATTTTGTAAATAGAATTGAAGAGGGGGTAAACTTGCTTTTGTAGATTGCCTTTTTAAACTATGTGGCAAAAACACCAGTGTTCATTCAGATGTCTTGTTTGACTTGGAACCATATATATACAGAATGATAATTATAATGTCCAACAAGAATTCATTACAAAACTCAGTGAAATCTATAAAAAATATATCAGTTAAAATATACAATTAATTTAATATTTTAGATCTACAGCACAATTATCAAGCCATTGTAATTAAGTAAATTCAAGCACTCTATTAAAGGAGGGATGGAGGAAAGTGGAGTCACAGCAAGAATGATTTCTTGTAACTATAAAGAGAAGTATCATGAAACAAAGGACCAGGCTACTAAGAAGATTACAGCGTCTGTATTTGGAGAGAAAGCTTTAAGAAAAAAATATTTACAAACATCACTCTGGAGACATGTACAACATTCTTGATATTTCTTCCAGCCTAAGAACTCTATAATCTCAAAATTTAAAAAAAAATTATTCTGAAAAATATGTTTTAGAATAATATTATGATCATACATAGGAATCAAACTTTTAATATGCAATATGTTCCTTTTCTTCACCATGGATTCTCATAATCCTATTGAGTTTAATAAGCAGAGCTTCATTTGCATATTTTACAAATAAATAAACTTTCAAAGTTAGATGATTTTAACCATGTGAGTGGCAGAACCAAGGCAGACCCCTCATGACAGGTTGCCCCTCATAGAAGCCAAGCCAGGGTGATTTCCAATATTCTACATTGGCCCAGCCATATATTGATGTGTGTAATTCCAGCTTTGATGAAAGCAACAGTGACAATTCCATATGGGCTGCATCCAGATTTCCTGAAGCTTGACTAAACTGTTAAGTTTTCTGCAGAATGGATCAGACTCTATTTCTAACATGTCTGGCATTTCTCCTATTAGGATGCTGATGCTGAAAGCAAAACAATATTTAAGAATCCTCTGTCGAGTTTGTGTGAAAATAATAAAATCAAGGGGTTGGTATTGTTCCTTTTGTGTCATCATTTTGTCCCAGAGGACAACAACTCTCTTCTCTCCGCTCTCCCTCCGTGTCTGCTGACGGGGCAATGAGAACTAACAGTGTGAAAAAGCTGCAAACTGCAGAGGGAGGTTGCTCCCACATACCTCATTAGGCCTTTCACACATTGGACTTTGTCTTTCCCCAGCACAGTGCATGTTATAATTGGAAGCAGTTGGGTACTTCCTATTTTTCTTTGAAAGGTGTAATTGGATAACCAAGGAGCTGTCACTTTCCGGACATTGCCAGCTCGGCCATCTGCCTTTGGAGCTTCAATTTATTGGCTATTTCTTTAAGAGGTTTTGACTCACGGAATGTTCCATCTTAAAAGAGCTCATCGGTTCTTTTGTTTAACCTCTCTTATTTTACAGTTGAGGAAATTGAGGCCAGGAAGATTAAATGTCTTACATATGGACGCAAAATTACTAGATTTATTTCAAGTTGCCTCCAAGATTAGCCTTAGCTGTCTTTACACAATACCAATCTTTGATATATCCATGATCCTTTTTTTTTTCCCCAGCCTGACAACTTCATGAGTCTAACAGGTTCAACTGGTTCATTTTAAATTTAGATACAGTGTAGACCAATTAGGTATAAAATACAAGACAAATGGGGAGAACGAGGCTGTTATAGAAAAGCTCCAGGCTGTAGCTTCAGGAAATGGTTTGTTCTTCATTCTTCACCATGGTTATACAATATTGCTCTGTAACTCTCATGGGTGGGAGAAAATGAAACAAAAGGATTGGAGAGTACATGCAAATTTTAGTCCAGGTTGGCTTCACCTTGAATGCATCTTTTCTACGAGACATGCTGGAGAAAGGAAAAGAAATCTGGATTGAGATGAAGTCTGGTGTCCATCTTGCTACATGGGTAGCTGGCACTGTATGTCTATGAATAGGATATTTAGTCTCACTGATTATTGGTTATTATTATGCAGTATTTCATCAAATTTCAAGGTTTGTTCAGGACATGGGCTTTAATAACAGAAAAATAGGCAATCACCGTGAGCTTGTTGTGAAATTCCTAATTGATTTCCCATCTAAAAAAATCATAATTCATGGACCACCCTATAAGAAGAGTCGAGCTTTAGAAATGTTAAGTTGTAAGTCTTTGAAGGTCTACACCTCTACTTTCTGAATCATGCCTCTGGCACCATTTTTCTTCCGTCCTCATCCTAGACACTCACTGCTGTTGTAATTCTGTCTCACTCTTCCACCTACGTCTGACCTCTTGGAAGTTTTCCTCCTCCTTCCTCAAGACAGTTATAGGGAGATTTAGAGGCTCCTTATTGCAATGCTCCAGATATAATGAAGTGCTGACTCTCACTAGGATGGGCAAGGTTGGAATCAAAAGTAAGAGTAGTAAAGGTCTAAAAAGTATTCATTTACTTCTTTCTCCCCATTATTAATTTGTAGTCAGTGTAAAAAAAAAAAAAGAATAGGGGTAAGAGAAGTTGACACTTGAGGAAATTTTTTAGCCAGTGAGAGGGTAACCTGACCTCGAGGTTCCTGTTCTCACCTGTCTCCTTCCTGGGTCATGTCTTTCCAGTAGATCCAGCATTTCAGAAATGCAGAGTTTCTGCACTTGCAGGAGCCCTGCCTACAAAATAAAGTATTTTGAGGTCAATTTTCTACTTTGAGAGGTTTCAAGAGTAACTGGGAAATATTACTATTACTTTGACACATTTTTTTCAATAACCCCTAAGCTCTTTGTAGCTGTATTCCTACACTCTAATGCATTCTACAGTCTCCTACAATATCAAACTGCTTCAAGTGGAGCTTTATCATTTCATTTCATTGATATCTTCAATGACTCTCTGTTGTCAATTACATTAAATCTGGAGTTCAAAGCTCCCTATAACCTTTCTGTCCATATTTATCTCCCACTACTCTCCTGTGTTTAGTCTGAGGACAAATTAGACCAGGCCACTGTAATTTTGTTGAACAAATGGCCCATTTCCTATTCTTTGCTTTTGCTCATGTTCACACCCTTCCTTCCTTACCACACTCTTTCATCCTCATTCACACTTGCTTATCACACCTGCCAATAGAGCTTATCTCAATTTAGAACCAAGCCTGACATTTTACCTTTCTCAAACCACTTCAGCCCCATCTTAACTCCCACTGCATCTCTGTTTCCCAGAGGTGAAATTCCTTATTGGCTCAATACTAAGCATATTATAGACATGAAACAGCTATTGAGTTCAAGCAATAATATTTAATAATTATAATATAATATAATAGTATTTATTGGAGTGATATTTGTCAGGCATTGTGTTATATATCTCATTTAATCCTCACAACAATCATGTGTTGTAAGTATAAAGAAGCCCCATTCATAGAAATGGACTCTGAAGCTCAGAAAAATTAAACACATTGCCAAAGTCATATTGCTAGTGACAGAGTTGAATTCTCACTGTCAGTCTGCCTCCAAAACCTGTGCTCACTCTCTATGGTTCTGCTCTCCTACCTCTAAGTAAATGGCACTTGGGAGAATTTTAAAAATATATTTCAAATATGTGAGTTCCAAATGTTTCTGACATAATGCACGACTGTGGGAAAAACATGTTTTTATTGATGTTAAAAGAAACCCACGCTTACATTTGTGATGAATTCTAGAACTGTTAGCTTTTTGGTATAGTCTATATTTGGGGTCTGAGGGACTTGTCTGTGTCTCTTTAATAATATCACTGGTTTTTTTTCTTCAGACTGAATCTCATTGTCTCTAATCACTGGTTTTACTTGTATGTGTAGCTTCCAGTCTTCAATTTTCCTAAATGTCATGTAGATATAAATGTAAGACTCAATTGCTCAGTTCGAGTTTTTGTGTTCTTGATGGACAGTTAGGCAGGGGAGGCAAAGAATGCTTGGTGTTGGGTTTCGCTCTAATTTTGTGGATACTTTGTGTAAATAAGAACTCAAGTATATTTTTGTTCTTGTTTTTTTTTTCACATATAAATATCTTCATGGAAACTGGAAATGAAAAGAAAAAACACTGAGCCCCACACTTTCAAGGCAGAGACAAATTGTCTCAAGGTAAAAAGCTTGGCCAGGTTGCACATAATGACTGAATTATAGACTTCTTTGGTAGATTAATATCAATGTTGACTAGAGGAACATTGTGCTTTCAATACAAAAAAATCTCAAATTAGAAAAGTACAGTTGGCAGTTTCTAAAAACTCACCACAAGAGACGACCTTGAGCCCAAAAGATGTAGGTGCAATTGTGTCCCTTCTTGCCTTGTCGCACAGCATTGAAAAACCAAAGCCTTTAAAGAATTAGCCCTGGGATTCTTTACTACTATATAACAAATCCTAGAAGAAGAGTAACACGTGAAACTTTTTGGAGTCATTATTTAATGGAAGTTAGCTTCTCAGAGCTTTTATTGACAACTAATTGAATGTTGGAGATAGGAAACAGGGATGTCTCTCTAAGGCACTGGTATTTGTGTTTAATATTGGGGCCAAGGAAAAGGCAAACCTGGCTACTCTTCATGGATTTATTAAAAGGACAAGAATTTATGGGTATTTGGTAAGACTGGAGTCAGAGAAATGCTAAGAAAGGAAAAACATACATTTTATAGTCCCCCCTTTCAGACAATGAGCATTTTGTATTGCTATCATCACCTATGCCCAGGAATGAAGGCTGGGTGGACTGACTTTTTCTCTGGGTCATTGCACTAGTCTACGTCTTTCAAGTTCCTACCTCCCTGAGGAAGAAAATGCAACCACAATGGCTTGGAAAGACGCAGAGTTTTTGGTCCTTGATGAAGTAGCTTCTATCCCTCTCAGATGTTCTGGCCAGTTAAGGACGCAACTAATTGGTTGGAGGCGATAGAGATACTCATCAGGATAGTAGAGTTTCTATAAAGAGTGTCATCAGTTACTTCTCTCTTCCATAATTATTGCTTGGATGATAATTAAAAGTGACATATAGTTTCAGGGCATAATTTTAAAATTGCCCTCCCATTATTTTCTTCAGTTGATAAAGACCTGTACAAAGTGTATCCTTCCTATATTTGAATCTCAGTTTTCTTATTTACAAAATAATTTGTTGATCAGATAATCTCTGCAGTTCTTTCTATAGCAACATCAATAATTTATATTTTAAATAAGTTTCTAAGTCTGATTACTCTAGTTCCAGACAACCTTGAAAAACCAAGATTTATGGGTACTCAAGGGAGCTAAGATTTCATAAAACTTTCTTCAATGTACTCTTTCAATCTGGTTTTTTTTTTTCATTTTGAAAAAAAATTTAAAGCATCAATAGAAAGAAAAGTTATAATATGTATACCAGTTTCTAATTGTTGGGATTAATAGAAGGGATGCTGTAACTTCAGTGGCAACATGTGACTAAGATTCAGAAGATCACAGCATGAAAAAAAATCAATAAAATTTGTTATCAATAGTACCTGAGGAATCTGATTCAACAGCCTCACAGTGTCTTTAGAAACCATCCCAGGCAGCTTCTGCATTTGTAGTCTGCATTTCAAACATGGCAGGAACTATAGAAACCATCTAGTCCAATGAATTATGTTACAAATAAGGAAACAGAGTTACAGGTATAGGAAGTGCTTTTTCCAAAGTCAAGCCACAGGATTCAGATATCTCAACTCCCAGTTTGGGAATGAGGCTGTAAATTCACATATATAACTTGGTATGATAACTCCCTACATATATTTCAGTCTTCCTTATTAACCTGTAAATTGTAGGATTGTTCTTTTCTATCTGTGTGCAGATAGGATTTGTTCAATTCTCATGTTTTCAGAATCTTAAAAGATTAGCAGTCTATTGACTTATCTTTAAATATGTATATCATTTTCTCTGGCGTTTTTTCTGGTGCAGTCCTACTGGCACCATCAAGTTAGTGATATGTTCAGCAGGTAAGAGGTGGCAATATAAATGGCATTAGAGGTAGGGTCTAGCATATTCTTAGCATGAACTATCCCCTGGAAAGTTAAAAAAGTTATGGAGGTAGAAAGCGTGTTTTATAAATCAAAAAAAAAATTGTTACGTATCACTTAAAACAATAGTGTTTAAATGTTGACCTTGGTTGAAAACCATGGACATGTTATACTTTCATGATGGGGGAGAGTTACAAACATGATCTCTAAGATTCTTCTCTGTTTTAATGATGCTTCTGCCAGATTTACTTGTCTATTTTACTTCTAGATAGATGTATAATCATATGCTCACAACTGGTCCAATTTCAAACTGATTCCAAAATTTATAAAGACTTCAAAATGCCAAAGCTGCCAAAGGATCAAAGACTTTAAGGAACTGAGTAGAGATTAGTGAATGAAACTCGTAAATATTAAGGGATCCTGTCATCAGACATCTTCGTGAGGGTAAATCTGGGTCTAGAGTTGTATATTCCAAACTGTACTTCTAGCCTAGAGTGAAGCTCCCTTAAAAGTATTCCACAGTGAAATATTTTTGGGAACTTTGCCTATAATTCCCCTCCCCCTTGGAATTTCACTGTGCATTTTACCCATTAAATGTCCTGCCAAACTCTACAGTAAAATAATGTGTTAAACTTTGTTTAACCTTGCTTTTTCTGAGATAATTTGATCTTAGAATCCTTTTTATGTGTATTACCAATTATAATTCAGTGGAACTAGAATTCTATGGAACATAGTTTGAAAAAAGCTAGCCTGGGACCTTTGTTCTGGTATTCTTTGGTACAATACTATACCCTTGTTTGGAAGTCAATATTTCTCCTCATTCCAACCAACTTCTTTCTGAAGACTTTTTTTAAAATTAAAGATGAGGGCTTGTATGGTGTCTATGTTTAACTTTGGCTTCCAGAAAAATTTTCTTAGCTTCTTTTTATGGAATAACATTTGCAGAATAATCATCTGTAGGTCACAGCCTGTGAGTGATAAAATGAAGTGAAAGAGAAAAACTCTTCCTTTAAAGAAATACCTAATTGTCTAGACATAGAGAAGAAAATATAAATGAGTGATAACATCAACTGATACATATGATAGGTATTATTGGAATTTAGAAGAGAGAAGAACCAATAAGGATGAGAGGGATAAGTTAAATCTTCTGGATGAAATTGGAGCAATTGAGATGCTTAGTTAGAGGGATGAGCTAGATGACACCAAAGAAGCTAATCCAGATTTCATATAAAAACGAATCCAAGTTCAAGTCATAAATGATGACTTCAATTAGATTTAGGTTTATTTTCATGCAAGTTACTATTGAGACAATTCTGAAGTGTGAAGGAAATACATAGATAAGATTATACGTTATTGTTTACGGCTCTCTTGTACTTCCTTTGTTTCTCGGAGTCCTGTGACTGGGCTGACATTCAGCAATGTCAGCATCCCACAGGAGTGAGACTTCTCCCAAGTCAGAGGAGCACAGAGCTTCAGGATCTCTGCCTTTTCTCTTACTAGACTTTGGAGAGGCCAAATCAGTGGACAAGAGTCTCACTCTTACCACATAGCAATTCATTAGCAAACCACAGTTACGAGATTTCATGTTCTATTTCTGACATCACTGGGTTCCTAGCGGGTCAAGCCATGGCTTCTCATGGAGTTGGTGGAGAGTATTAGAAACAATGAAAATAAAGAACTGACAAAATTAAGAAACCATGAAGAGAGCATTCATGAGGACAAGTTCTCCTCATTCTTTGAGGTACTGGAATTGAGAACCATGTGCATGTACGTATATGAGTGTGATCCTTCATCTGAAACCCAGGTGACTATTACCTCTCTGTGTGTTCGAGGGGACAAAAAAAAGAAGGTGAGTTGGGCTGTCCCAAAGCCTTGCATTGTGATCACAGCCCTGTTTCTGTTTCCCAGGTTCTCTTGCCAGCAGAATCCTGCTGGAGAAAACAAACTGTTCCCATTAAATCTTTATAATTTAAGAAGGGATTTGGTATATTATCAAAGCCTTCATCAGTGGCTTTTTTAATGGTAGATGAGGTTATCCTTTTGCATGTTTTATAAAGTTATCTAGTTTGCATTAAATATGTATAGTGTATGTTCTGTTATTTCACACCAACAACTCCATGGTGCCAGTAATTTTGCCTTCTTCCTCTGAGGTCCCATGCTCTGTCCCTGTCGAACAGTACACGGCTCCCTCTGGGTTCCAGGGAAAATTGGGCAGCTCTGCATTCGAAATAATGTGTTTCCCTTCGTCTCATTTTTAAGGAGGCTTTATCAGGTTTAATTAGACAGCTGCCATCTCTCGTGGTTTGCAGTGTATATTTAAGGAGAGAAACATGAGTCGTCCTCTGTGAAATGAAAAACAATGTCATCAGCGCTGTCTCTCTAATGCTCTGCTGGCTCTTTACGCACAGCCTAGAAACACGTTTAAGCTCCTTCCAGTGCTCTGTGGAGAGCTTCTCAGCAAAGATGCGCAGATTGTGTTAGCTTTGAAAGCAGTGTTTTCATAGGAAAATGCCTAAAGTGGATTGAAAACTTCAGATAGGAAATATTTGGGCACAAAAAGATCAGACTGGTTTGCTCCGAAGCACGAGAGAAGCTTGACCCAGAAAGGCAATGTTAAATACACTTCCCTCTCTGTATTCAGTTCTGATCTTGAGCACGCCCCTAGTGTGTTTTGGGTCCTAAGGAAGGTGGGCGAGGGTGCAGGTAGGGGAACAAAGGACAGGAGAGGGAAGGATGGAGTGAAAGTAGCCCTAAGTGGACTGAACACTCCCACAGAGCAAGGTGCCATAGAAGAGGCTGCCGCCTCCTCCTCTCCCATTCATACTTCAGCAACCCATTCTCCTTTTTTACTTCTTTTCCTTCCATGGTTGTCCTTGATGTTAATTGTGTCCAGATGTCCCTGGATGACAATATTGAGGTATGGCTAGTCCACTGCGGGACCTGCCTGGCATCATGCCCATCCTAGTTCTGGTATTTGATGGGGATGGTCCCTCCGATGCCTTTGCTTTTTAAATGTTTTTGTTTAGATATGATTCTGTGCCATTGTCCTTTGTGAAACAAACTTCAGCAAGACAAATACCTATTGGCTCTTTGTTAGTTTCTATTCTTCCAGCAATATAGGAGGGAAAAAAAAAGAAGCTTCCAGGAATCTCTTCTTCTCTAAAGAATAATGTGGTAATGCCTGGATCTCTCCAGTGTCCCTATGAAGCTGAACAAATCTCTAGCCAATATTTTAGAAATTAGCTGCAAATTAGTTTTTTTTTCCCTAGGTCTTTCATCATTTCACTCAGCCTTGGCTTCCCTCCTCACCAATTTGCCTGATATACTATGCATCCATGGAGCCAGGAAGTCCCAATTAGGAGGTTTGTGACTACATTCCAGGCTTTGATGCTACCCAGGATCCAGACATTCTAGTGGTAAAATGTTTGCACCAAGGGATGAGAGTCTAGTATATATCTGGCTTAAGTTTGAATAATCAGAATTGAACAAGTAGGAAATGAAGGATTCTTAAGAAGTATATGGGTAGCAATTTTGGTTGTTTCCAATATGCCAGTCAGTGGTAAACTCTCTACATAAATATCTTATATAATCCTCAAAATCCTGTGAGGACTTATGTTACATGTAATGACATGTGACTACAAGTTCAGTACAGTGTAGCACATATTTTATCATTTCTTTCTTCTATTTTTTTTTTTCTTGAGACAGAGTCTCACTCTGTCACCCAGGCTGGAGTGCAGTGGCACAGTCATAGCTCACTGCAGCCTCAAACTCCTAGGCTTACGCAATCATCTTGCCTCAGCCTCCCAAGTAGCTGGGACTGCAGGCACACACCACCAGGCCTGGTTAATTTTTATATATTTTGTAGAGACAGGGGTCTCCCTATATTGTCCAGGCTGGTGTCAAACTTCAGGCCTTAAGTGATCCTTCTGCCTTGGCCTCCCAAAGTGTTGGAATTACAGGTGTGAGCCACTGTGACCAGACAATATTTTATCATTTTTACTTGCTATTTGCTTTCTATGACATCAGATATATGAATTTTTCAAACCATTTTGATCTCACATACTTGGAGTAAGGAATTAGTTATTTCTTTGAAAAATAGGAATGTACATCATTAGATTGTTGTGAGGATAAAATGAGATGACGTGTGAAAACAGAACATACCAGCGGTAGCCTATAGGAGATATTCCATAGTTGTGAATTTTCTTCCTCTTTCATCACTACTTAATTATAGAGTGTGATATTAGCATGTAATTCTCAATTGAAGACTGAAGGTTGTTGATAATTTCTGATGTTCACTTAACAAATATTTATTGAGCACTTTTAATCATTCTAACTTTTATATGCAATACTGAAAATAAATAAATTCTCTATCTATAAGGAGTTTACAATCTAGTAGATTAAAAGCATAAGATGGTTACTGATATGAAACCTAAGACTGCAAAGGATGTGAAACTGAGGAGCCCTTATTCTTCAAACACAGATCTGATATTTTTAACAAAACTTTCCTCGGTATATTCTCTTTTTCTCTGAGTTTCCTCTGTGTGTGCATGTGTGCACGTGCCTGTGTGTGCACAAGTGTTTGTAGGTGGAAGTGCAAATCCAAATGCAGCGTATCGAGATATCTGGGAAAACTATGGATGGCTTCATTGCTTTTGGAAGAAGGAAGCCTTCTGGTCTTTTGAAGGGTATAGGCTGGTATCTTCTGAGGGGTGGTTTTTGTGTCCTCACACCTCTGGGTGGTCTGCTAGGATGTGCTGCAGAAAGATATATATTAATAGTTGCTGAATTTAGTGCTCTCTGCTATAACATCTCTCGGTTGTTGCTGGTCCTGCAGATACCCTTGAATCTAGTGATTTTTTTAATTTTAATTTTGGTTGCAGGATAACCTTGCACCGTTCTGACCTGGCAGACCTAATGGCATGCCCATTGTCCCTTAACTCAGCATCGTGCCACACGGGGAGATAGGTTAGTCTTGTAAATACAAACTTACCTCCCCTTTTATGTCTGGCCACTCTGCTCCAGCCTCTTGGACTATTCTGCGGCTGCTCCATTTTGGTGTAGTGCTGCCTGCTGTGGAGCTTTCCCCCAAAGTTCCAGGTGGGGAGCCATACAAGAACTCTCCTGGAACCCTTACCATCTGTCCATGGCTATCTGTCTTTCTCTTGGGCTTTCAGTCTCCCTGGTGGAGGGATTAGGACTCACATCTGATCAACTCTTTTCTTTCTTCTCTTCACAAAATAGCAGACTGAAAGAATGAGTTTTCTCTTCTCTGTGTGAGACCCTTATTACTCTAGTGCTACAAGCCTTCTGGACTAGCCTTCATGATGGAAAATTTATTCTCTCCATAACATCAAAAAGGCATGATGATCTGAGATTTCCAGATATAGTTCTTTAGGATCCACAGGGTGAGTTGCAGCAAATGACTCCAGTTCATAAAAACACAGCATTACCAAAAGTACAATGTGAATTATACAAAAACAATAATACAAATGATAATGTAATAAGTTCCACATAAGAGACTTAAAGAAATAGGATATTTCAGTGGAGGTGAAGATAATTTTTGGCACAAAGAATCCCAAGATTTTTTTTTTTAAAGAAGTCTGATCTTGTTTTGAAAAATGGTAAGGTATTAACTGGTGAAGATGGGGAAGTGAATAATTTCATTTAGTGAAAATGGCGTGAGTCATAGCACAGAGGCACTGCGCAACTGAATAGCTTTAAAAACTTTTCTCTATGCTTAAAATGTAATGGTGATATAACACGTTTTTGCAAAGGCACAAAAAAAAAAAAAAGGAAAAAATGGATAATATGGAAAAAATATAAGACTGAGACATGAGGATAACTTGAGCCCAGGAGTTCTAGGCCAGTCTGGGCAACATAGTGAGTGAGACCCTGTCTCTAAAATAATATTATAAAAATAAACATAATGAAATTAAAAACAAGATACACATTTCATTGTTTCAGAAGTGAAACTGAAATACCAAGTGGTAATCAAGGCTAGAGTTGTGAGTCCCGTAGCATCTGGGTCATGGAGGCAAGAAGAAGCAACTAGGTTTTTTATTTGTAGAAAAGGAGACTACAGTCTTCCACACAAAACTGAGGGCCAGAACGAAGTTCACCGCTAGAAGCTAGCAGCTGCTGTAGGGTTGCATTTGCTTAACAAGAAGATTAAACAGCCCATGAACTACCGCTGAGTGGACTTTAGGGAGAGTGGTTTATAGTGAAGCAGGAGGACATGAGCATGGCCTCATGATCAGCCTAGGATGAGCCTCATGCCAGCTCTGCTACTCCTGGATCTGCCTCTTGTGCTATTGTTTTATACGGAGCTCTGAGCTTTAGCTTTTGGGTGTTTTTACTCTGGTGGGTGTCTATTGTGCTAATCCATGTATAGTGCTCTTCTGAATATTTTCTGCAGGGCAGGTCTGCTCTTGACAAATTCCCTCAGTGTTTGGTTGTCTGGAAAAGTCTTTATTTCTCCTTCATATATGAAATTTAGTTTTGCAGGATATAAAACTCTCGGCTAGCAGTTGTTCCATTTAAAAAGACTGAAGATGGGTCTTAATCTCTTCTGGCTTTAAGTTTTCCGTTGAGAAGTCTGTCATTAGCCTGATGGGTTTTCCTTTGGAAATTACTTGATGTTTTTGCCTCATGGTTTGCAGGAGTTCCTCCTTCATGTTGACTTTGACCAGTGTGATGACCGAGTGTCTTGGTGATTGCCTCTTGCAATGAATTTCCCAGGTGTTTGTTGACCTTCTTGTACCTGGATGTCTAAATCTCTAGCAAAACCAGGAACGTTTTTTTCAATTATTTTCTCAAATAGGTTTTCCAGCCCTTGTGCATTTTTTTCTTCACCCTCAGGGATGCCTATGATTCTGATATTTGGTCATTTTTCATAATCCCGTATTTCTTGTAGGCTTTGTTCATTCCTCTTAATTTTCTGTTTTTGTTGTTGTTGTTGTGGTCATTTGTTTGTTTGTTTGTTTTTGACTGAATTAACTCGAAGAGTTGTCTTCAAGCTCTGAGATTCTTTCTTCTGTCAGGTCTAATCTATTCTTAAAATTTTACACTGTGTCTTGTATATTCTGAAGTGATTTTTTTATTTTGAGAAGTTCTAATTTTTTTTAATATGTTGATCTCTTTAGTGAATTTTTCATTCATTCCTGAATTATTTTTCTGATTTATTTGAGTTGCTTTTCCATTTTCTCTTGGATTTCACTAAGCTCTCTTACAATTCATATTTGGAATTCTTTATCTGTCATTTTAATATTTTTCATTTTGCTTAGTATCCATTACTAGAGAGCCGGTATTCCCTTTTGTGGGGGTGTTATTTCGCTCTGATTTTTCATACTTTCAGAATTCTTTCACTGAATCCTCTTCATAAGGGGCAGCTGTCATTTCTCATTTTTGGATTTTATTTTGTTTAGATGGGGCTTTTTTTTCTTCCCGCCTCACGCATAAGGGAGTGTCTTTAGCATATGTTGGATAAGAAACTTTGGGTTTGCTTTTGGGTACTTTAATAGGGATCTAGTTTCTGGATGGATGCATGGTTATAGATATCCTCAGTGTGGTGGTTTTCTCAGTTGCTAGTTGTTTGTAGGCAGTAGCAGTGGTGAGCTATATATGTGGGCAGATTCCCTGTCTCTCTTTGATGAGGAAGGATGGAGGTATTTGAGATCCTTTCTCCAGCCCTGTGTTCTTCTTAAGAGTGTGAATTGTATTGGCATGCTCAGTTTAATTTCTGAGACAGTAGGTGGTTCTTGTGGGTAAGAATCAACTACACCCTGCATGACTGAGTCTGTAAATGATGTAAAGGGCTTTGCAAATTGACCTCACTGTCAGTAGGTAGCATTTGTCAGAAGAAACAAGCTGCAGTGTTGTTTCTGGGACCTGTGACTGACTCTGGACCCTCAGGAGAAGCACTTGAATGCCCTCAGGCTCAAAAAAGCTTGTAACATAGCTGTTTTGGGGGGGAGGTCAAATGTCAGCTCCCAGCCTTCTGGGGAAAGTTGCCAGGGAGGGGCTGAGGTGGTCCCAACTACCCAGAAAGTCTGCTTGTGGAGGAAGGAGCCAACAGATGATCTTTTGACTTAAGATGGGGCTACATGAGGATAAACCCATCATAAACTGAAAATATTTTAAGTTGACTTTTTATGATAGTTTCAACTTTCAGGGGTTTATTACATGTAATCACATGACAGGTTGAGAAGCATACTTCATGTGACTCATATTTGTACCATCATAAAGTAACAAAATAGTAAGTTGAACCACTGAAAGTCAAGGATCATCTATATATTTTAACTTGTAAACTAATTGAAGGAAAAATAGGACTGTGAGGGAAATAATCCAAAAAAGGTAATAAATGAGAGAAAATGAAAAAAACAAATAAATGGGACAAATTAAAAACACATGAATAGTAAACACAAAATAGAGAAATAAATTAACTAAATACATCAGAAGTTATATTACTTAGAAATATACTAAATGCTCCAGTTGAAAATAAAAATCCAACCACTTGTTATTTTTCAACCATCTCTAAAACACAGAAATTCAGAAAACTTAAGTACTGAAAAATAGGAAATGATATATCATGCAAATTATAAAAACAAAACCAGCTGAAGATATATTAATATCAGATAAAATAGTCCATATGTATATATTTTATAATGCAATTCATATGTATTTAAATGATATATATGTTTTTAAAACTTTTTCTTGTGTATGTTATGTCACTTTCTAAAAAGTTAAATAACAAAGGGGACTACTGAAAGAATGGGATTGCAATTTTTAGTTTCTAAAACATCGGAGAAAAAAATGGAATAAAGAAAAACTTTAATAAATTCAAAATAAAGCAAAAAAAAAAAAAAGCAAATGGAGCCAAGAAAAAGAATACAATAAATCAAAAATACAAAATAAGATAGAAGTACATTCAGTATAAACAATGAAATAAATGTAAATGCATTAAATTAACTTATAAAATATCACAGATTGCTAATTTGTCTAAAAGTAATAAAAATAAAAACAACTCAGTACTCCTTATAAAAATACACCTCAGCAAAGAAACCATACATTGAAACAAATAAAGGAATTGAAGCACATTTACCAGGAATATTAACAAAAATAGTAAAAAATTGAAACCCAAAAGTAATAATTTTATAATAATTTCACAAATAAGCACAAATGGAAAAATCTTAAATAAATCAAATTCAGCAATATAATAAAAATTGAATATCCAGGCACCATCAAACATGTAGAAATCTTGATCCTCTTTATAAAATGGTATCATTGTCCTGTGAGGAGGAGCAAATTCCCTGAAATCCACTGTAGCAAAACACATGTATAAAGTGTCCTCATCCTGTGTTAAGGAGTAAGTACTCCGTGGTCTCTGAGAGTTCACCCGTGTGCACCACCCTTGGGTTGAGGGAGAAATAATGACTCGTTTCATTTCAGTTACTATTGATTTATTAGGTACTTTGGGCTCTGGTTGAGAATTTTTACCATTATTTCTAACATAGCCTTCATGAGAATATATGATATGTTTACTAAACTGCCATGAAAAAATAAAAGTTTGGTTTTATTTTTTGTCCTATCACATAACTATTTGTGAGACAGTGCTATAAAGTATCAACAGCTTGGGCACTGAGTCACACACGTATACTTCTGGTCAGTGAAAAAACTTTTCTGAAATTTTGTTTATCTGTATATAAAATGAGAAGATAATAATACTATCTTTTATATAATACATTGCAGATAACCTTTTTGGAAAACAATTTATAGAAAGTAAATAAACTGATAAATACATTTTTATACCACTTGGTCTGGTTCCCATATTTGAGCATACCTTCTAAGAGAATAACTCTAGAAAGCATAAGCGTACTAGGTATAAATGTGGATATTACAATGCTATTTATAATAGCAAAAATTGGGGAACATCTTTGATCACTGAAAAAACAGGAATGTTGGCTAAATTATGATATTGTGACCCTCTGTGTACCCTATGCCTAAATACTTCAGTATATATATCTAATAGATAAGGTTTTTTTAAAAAATCATATCTTCAATATCTTATTATAACCAATAAAATAAAGACAATTTAAAAATATTTTGAAATCACCTAATGTAAGTCTCTAATTTGCCCAATTTCACAGAATTATCTGTTTAAATTATAGTCCAAACAACTTTTATACATTATAATTGTTTGATATCCCTCTAAAGCTTCTTTTAATCTATAATAAGCTAAAACAGACTCTTCTGTATTCTTTTCATTTATTTATTTAGAAATCTGGGTCAGTTGGCCTATAGAATTTCTCACATTATCTTTGACTAACTCTATCTTTGTGGTTATCATTTAACATGTTTTTTGGAAAGCTGACAGTTAGATCTAAAGACTTAGTCAGAATAAGGTTATTTTTCTTTCTCCAGCAAGAGTAAGGCATAGGTGGTACTGTGTGTTTCATATTACATTATGTTAAAAGAAACAAAATATCTGATTTTCTTACCTTTGGTAACATTTAGATTGATCAGTGCATTGCATTTCAGTGATGTAAGTGCAATCCATTTTAAAATTATTTTTTATAATTGTTGTTTCAAAATATTAGGGTTACCATTGTTCTTGTTACATGGATGAATTGTAAAATGCTTAAATCAGGGCTTTTAGTGTGCCTATTACCAGAATAACATGCATTGTACCAAACAGGGTAAATTTTTATTCCTCAATCCCTCCCGTCCTCCTCTCTTTTTAATTCTAATGTCTTTTACATCATTTCATGATCATGTGTAACCATCGTTTAGCTCCCACTTATTAGTGAGAACATGTGGTGTTTGTTTTTCCATTCCTGAGATACTTAGGATGATGTTCTCCAGTTCCATTCAACCTGCTGCAAATGACATTATTTCATTCCTTTTTATGGCTGAATAGTACTCCAGTGTGTGTGTGTGTGTGTGTGTGTGTGTGTGTGTATATATGTACACACACCATGTTTTCTTTATTTACTTATCAATTAATGGGCAATAAGTGCAGTCCATTTTTAAATGAAATTTTAAATCAAACTTTTATTTAATGGGTTAAGCAGCCATTCTAGACTAATACCTACATCCATTGTTTCATTAAGGAAAACAGAATGATTTATCAATCCTCCTACTTATTTATACTCCAAAGAAAACTTTCCCTTATCACCACTTTCTAGTTATCCTGAAATACATTCCATACAGAGTAAATGCATAATATTTTCTTTTATTTTTCAATTTTCAGAATAATGAGCTAGTGCCTAGTCAAACTCCAACATTGACCAATGAGATTTTTTAAAAGAGCATGACCTCATGCATTTTTAATGGGTTTCAATTCATTGAAGTTATTAGTATTATTATTATTTAGATGGTTATATTACCCTACCTTTGGCTAGTGAGCTTCCTTGCAAGTCAATTTCTATATCCTTTTGACCCCATGCTTTGCATGCCTTTTTGCTTTCACAGACAACATGATATCCCAGACATATATTGCAATTTTCCTGCCCTAAAGGGAAACAACTCCATATTCCCTTTAACCCAACTTTTTCTAGGAGAGAAGGAGAGTGTTAGATACCAGGGGTGTCTGAAGGCTAGCATGAGAGAAGAGTCCACAAAGGGTAGGATGAAGATGCAAGACAATGCCTCCAACTGTGAATTTTAATGAGAATTGATTCTACAACTCCTTTCTTCCTTCCTTCCTTCCTTCCTTCCTTCCTTCCTTCCTTCCTTCCTTCCTTCCTTCCTTCCTTCCTTCCTTCCTTCCTTCCTTCCTTCTTTCCTTTCTTCCCTCCCTTTCTTCCTTCCTTCCATATTTTTCTTTTAATTCTTTTCTTAAGGAAGTATTTCTCCCTCTCCTTTTCAGGTCAGCTCGGTGGAAGAAAGGCATTTTGTAAGCTTAAGGGCTTTCATCACTGACTTCTTGAATGATTGTGGCACATTTATTTTGGTACTGTCTAGTTTGTTTTCCTTAAATGAGGAAAATGGCATTTGGGGCTAGAAGGCATTCTCAGCCAGGAGTAAAAACATTTGGATTCTCAGCACTCACTGACTGTGTGACCACAGACAAAAACCTAGAAATGATCCATCATTTTTTTCACCTACAAAATTAGGATAGAAATTACTGCCAATTTCACTTTTCAGAAAAGCTATGCAAGTATTACTAAAGTGAATGCAGAATATCTTAGAAAAAAAAAGTGGTACCGTTGTGCATCACTTAATGACCACAATGTGTTATAAGAAATGTGTCATTAGGTGATTTCATCATTGTGTGAACATTATAGAGCATACTTACACAAACCTAGATGGCGTAGCCTACTGCACACCTAGTCTATATGCTCCTACCCTGTTGCTTCAAGGCACAAACATGTAAAGCACATTACTGTGCTGAATACTGTAGGCAACTGTAAGGCAATGGTAAATGTTTGTGTATCTAAACATAACTAAACATGGAAAAGGCACAGTACAAGTACAGACTTTATGATCTTATGGAACCATTATTGTACATGCTCTTTGTTGCTCACTGAACATTGTTATGCAGCACATGACTGTATACACCTGCATACCTGTATACCTGTTTACATGGCTATATATACCTGTAAGGTGATTCTACCTCATGTTTCACTCTTCCACTTTCTTTCATTGTCCTTACTGGACTTGAGTTTTTATATTTTCTGTGAATATTAACCATTTGATTGACTTGTTATTTCACTGTTTTGCTCTATCTTCAATCCTACCAGAAACTTTCTATATCTGGACAGTGTCTGATTTGTTCTTAAACTTTGGCCTAGTTTTTAGCCCTGAAACCTCGATATTCCACTACTGATGCTATATTATGCCTGGGAAAATTTAGCCATAGTCAGTAGTATTTATAAAATCCATCTGGAATCTGATGACATTAGTGTGTGGGCGTGCATGCAAACACAACATACAACATGTATATGCACATGCCTATTGTACCAAAATTAAAAAAAGAAAACACACACAAACACACAGTTAAATGGTGGTAGCAGTGACAGTGTGGTTCAGTAGAAAAACTTTTGCCAGAAAATCAGATAGCCTGGACTTAACCCCCATTGGTACATATGTGATCTTAGGGAAGTCACTGCAACTCTGTAGATCTCAGGTTTGTCATCTGTAACAATTTGATTAGCTGCTTTTTAAATCTCTTACATCCTTGAAACCTTTAAGTCTTTTAGGAAAAGCAGTAGAAAACTTTTCCTAAAATTTTTAACAATGTTGGTAAGACCAAATATATGTCATATTGAGTTCATAGGGAATTTAGGTATATTTCTTGGGTTTTTTCATCTACATTTTATTTTACTTGATTTGAATCCTTCAAATGTATTTAATTATATCCACATCTACCTGTTAAAACTACTAAAGAAGAAAAATAGCTATACATTAGGTTAATAAGTATGACGTTTCCAATTTCCTTAAGTACTAAGTTTGATAGTTGTTATTTCTGACATTTCACTTTGGCACCTCTTGTTTTATTTTTACTGCGAAGGTACATTCTCATTGTTTCAAATGGATGGTTTTGTTTGTGATTATCTTTCACATTTTTTTAAGAGCAAATTTTTGTGAAACCATGGATAAGTCAAAAATTTGTGTTGTTTTCAAATATGAAACCAATGCAGTGCAGACAGCTCAAAATATCAACAAAGTGTCTGGGAAGGATATGGCTAATGAATGCACAGTACATCGATGGTTTGAGAAGTTCCATTCTGGTGATTTTAATCTTGAAAATGAGCCATCTAGGTGACCTGAGACCAAGATGGATAATGATGAGCTGAAAGCTGTAGTGGAAGCAAATCCATCTCAACCTATGTGAGAATTAGCAGCAAGGTTTGATGTACTAACAATATGGACAAGTTGAAACAAATTGGCAAGATAAAGAAGATGGATAGATGGGTACTGCATGAATTAAACAAGCATCAGAAGAGAAATCACCTCGAAGCTTGCATTTCTTTGCTGTGACAACCTAAAGACGAACCATTCCTACACGGTATTGTTACGTGTGATGAAAAACAGATTCTTTTTCACAATCACAAGTGTTCAGCACAATGGTTGGATAAAGATGAAGTGCGAGAACACAGTCCAAAACAGAATATTCATCAAAAAAAAGCTAATGATGTCTGGTGGTCCAGCACTGATATTATCCACTACAGCTTTATGAAACCTGGTCAATGGATTACAGTGGCTGTCTAATGCAACCAATTGGATGAAATGATAAGGATGCTTGTGATTAAGCAGCCGAAATTGATCAATAGAGACAGGCCAATCCTCTTGCAAGATAACGCTTGACCACATATCACACAAACAATGCTGCTCAAGCTAGAGGCTGGACTTGGAAACTTTCTGTCATCCACCATATTCATCAGGTCTTTCATCAACTGACTTCCACGTCTTCTAGCTTTGGGCCACTTTTTGCAAGAAAAAGTATTCAATTCTCAACAAGCTATGGAAAACGCCTTTCATGATTTCAGTGCCACTTGCTCTCTCTTTGCTGCTGGCAAATATAGGCTACTGTTAAGATGGCAAAACTGTGTTGATGGTTTAGATGCATACTTTGATCAGTAGTTTCTTGTTTGAGCTATAATAAACTTGATTCAAAATTGGACATTTCATATTTAATTATCTATAATTTATCCATACAAATGGCTGACAGTTGCTACAATGTAAACACACTCCTTAAGAGGAGAGTCTGAACCCCATTCAAACTGGACTTCCTTCCACTGAGAAGGGTGAAGCACAGGAAATCCATATACATAAAAGAAAATGAAGAAAAATGTCTTGAAAACCAAGGAAATAAGTATGAGTTCTCTTTTGAAAAGTTATGGTTAATAACACACTTAGTTCAACCACATTTCCCTTAGAAATGACATAAGATATTTTCCCACCTGTTGTAAAGCACATTGTGTTATTCACTTCAACATTAAAATTTCAGATATGCGAGGCTTTATATTTTGATTTTAAGCAGTCAATTCTGTAGCCCATAACTTAGATTTTTTTGGATTCCTCTTCTTTTATTGAGTTCAGGAATCAATTCTTTTTCTTTTCTAATTTTCCATCAGCCCACCAGAGTGTAGTGCTGATGGTGTAGTACACTGATGTACAACTCTACATTAAAGGGAGTGTTTTCTAACTCTTGAGTAAGTAAGACTTGAGATTTCTGGGTCCGGTCTAAAGGGTCTTTCTCAAAGGGTCTTTGAATGTCCTGGAATCACTAGGAGTCCTCTGGCTTGCTTTCTACAGCAAACGCAGTCATTCCTCCTTTCCCCCTGCCCCTGCTCTCTCTATAGAGTCAGGCCACGTCAACATTTCTCCAGCCTGTATCAAGTGGCCTCCAGTGATTTTGAAAGGCAGGATTCAAAAGAAGAACAGATTTGTGTGGACTTCCCTGCAATGCTGATGTTGCCAGATCTTTCCTTAGGCCGCTGATAGGTTTCTTTACCCTTGGGCTCAATGAAATAGTAGTGTTTTCTGCAATGTTTTATTAGATCTTGGTTTCATTTGGGCTGTAGACAGATCTACCCATATTTATTTCAATCAAGTTATAAAGTATTGTATTTCTGTTAGTAAAGACATCTACCTAGACTTGTATTATTTTGTTTCCATTTGGGGATGTAGCTATTATTATATGTCTTTTGAATGCACCAAGTAATTTCAAGGCTCTAATTAAATATACTGATACCAAGAAAAATCTATTTAAGTAATATCTATTACCCTTTGGGACATTTAGAGAGTGAAAATTGTAATTGCTTTTGGTAATCATATTTAGTATGTAATTCTTGAAATAGAAGTTGTGATAATAGTTAGGAAGCCAGGAACAATTTGGGGCATGCTATAGGCAATTTTTCCCAAAAATAAATTATTGAACGGGAACTTGGAAAAAATTTGTTGATTACTGCAAAATAGTTGATAACATGATAGTAAATGAGAAAGCAATTTGGTTATCTTTGTGTTTCCTTCACACTATGCTTCAAATTTTGTGTAGTTACAAATATCTATGTGATCGTGTAAAATTGACACCTTTCTCAAAAATAATTTCTGAAACATATTTGATGCAGATTCAAGAAGGCTTCATTTGTTTGGGTGTGACTAGGAAGGGAGAAAATATTAGACAAACTCCAAAAATGAAACATTTCTGAACAGCCCCACAAATGCTCAGATGGGACAAACTGTAAGATCTTTGTCCCATCTCCAAATTCCAAAACACTCTGTTTCTGGGCTCTTGTAGAAGGAAGAATTTGTTTTGGCTTAAAAAAACTACCTGCAGGGAGCAGCCCAAATACCAATAAACTGAGGGCTAAAGAGTGAAATGCATTCGGATTCTCCAGCAGCCTTAAGAGTTGAAAGATGAACAATATTTGTTTCGGGATCCATTTACAACCAAAGCACTGGCTGAACCTGATGGATAGGTTCATCTGAGGGAATGTATACACAACAGAATATTTCTGGATGATTTGTTAGTTTTTGTGGTTGTTTTGGCAATGGGAGGGTTAGCATCAACATTAATAATGTCATCTGTCATGTACATGTTATTTTTGACATTTGAATATTTTGGAATACTAAATATGAATGTGCTGTTACCATTTTGAAGAGGTAATGCCCATATATATCACTGTGAAATATTAGGAATTTGCTGAGAATAGGAGATGGTACCTTCTTATAACTTTAACCCCGGGACACGTTGTGGTAGGACATGGCCAGATCTGACACACTGAAACTTTGATTCTTGGGTTTGAAGGAAAAATAAAACTATTTTATGTAAACTGGCTTAACAAGAACTTATGAATCCAGAACCTGAATGTCAGGTCTAGATGACCTGGATTGAGGTCCCCTATCCTAAAACTGTATGAATGGAAATGAGCCCACCATTTGCTCTGACCTGCTGTGTTCCTTCTTCACTGAAAGTCGAAGAGGTCTTGAAACATTTGGCTCCCCTCCGTGAAGAAAAGGAGAACCCCAGAATCATCCACGGGCACACTAATGTCCTAAATTTAGAAGATACCATCTGCATTACTTGCTGGATGAAACCTGGTGAAAACAGCTACAAATGACGTTAGCTAAGTCCAAGACATCATTCTCAAATCTGGACCAGGTCTTGCCATCTAGACTGCATGGAGATTCTACTTTAGAGGAGAATAGATGGAGTAATGGTAAAAGCACTTCCTTTTGCCTTGGTAGATTTTGGACTCATAAGAAATCTGGGCCTCCATTCCTTCTAAATTTTGAATGACAGTGATTTTCAGTTCCCCACAAATTTCCCTAGATTGACTGAACATAGAATCACATGTTCTCAATCTTTCTGTCCATATATTCATACTTGTGTATAAACCAGGTACAGGACTTCAAATATAAGAGTCTTGAAACATTGTAATCATCTTGCTATAGGAGCCAAGTGTCTATCACTGACCACACTTACACTGGGCCTTAAACCCATTGTTGAATGTAAGGCATTCAATAAAGATTTAAGGGCTCTTTATGTCTATTTCTACCACATCCAGAAAACTTGGTATAGTTAGGACCTGAACAGGAGTTGTTTTTAAACTTTTCATTCAGACGCTTCTAAGGAAAATGCCTACTACCGAAGGTTGTATATGAGTTTTTCTTGGTAGTTTCACAATAGTGAGTGTGAAGACCACCGACATTTATTGAAATCCACCCTCTCTCTGATTTATTGGAGTGGAGATAGCTATCTAACTACTAGTTTTCTTTTCTCACTAACTCCTTTAATTATTTCTAGGTACTGCAGGGTGGCACATAACTCAACATTACCAAGGAGTTTTACAGCCCTAGGCCTGCTATTACTGTGTATTATAGTTGGCTGTAATCATTCTAATGGTCTAAGATGTTGCAACTAATTTACCCAAGGCCTGAATGCCAGAAGTGCTGAAATTGTCAGAGTTTTATTCTGCATCCAGCCATTACCATGAAGGAGGATGTATTACTTCTCATTTCTCTACAAGTGTCAGCGCAAATCCAACCATCAAACAAAAGTTGGACCTAAAAGCTTTTAGATTACAGATTTTACATGAGATAAAAATGTAATTGCTTCATTTCTTTTATTCTTTCTTTCATTTTTTCCCCCTTCCACTGCATATTTTAGACCTTCCTGCTTGACTGCCAGGTCAGACCCAGCACACAAAGACATTGGTGAGAAGACTGCAGAGCTGGAGTATTCTTTTTCATAAGAAATGAGGCACTTGGAATTTCTCTTCCTAGTGGATCACAAAGCTTCCATTGCCATTTTCATTTTTAAACATTTTATGTCCATGTAAACTCATGGATTGCCGATAAAGGAATAATATTTCCAGCCACGTGTATAGGGACAGAGAGTAAACTGAAGGCAGTAATTTTTTCTAGGCATAGCGCTACATGTATATTTTTTTCATTTTGCTCCTTTTTCCTTTTCCGCATTCATCTATTCTTTTTAGTTCTTTGACTCTTCTATTTTTTCCTCCCCCTCTCCTTTCCCATCCATCTTCTCTTTTTCTGTCACTCATTAATTCCTTCTCTTCTTTCTTTCCAGAGTTAGATATTTGTCCATCTTTCATCATTCTCTTTACTCACTTGCCCTTTGCTAAGTCTATGGCTTTGATCTAGGTTTTATGCCCTTGGTCCTTAGTTTCTGATTTATAAAGTGGGAAGAATCTTAGTTCTTAATTCTTAGGATTATTGTGAAATGACAATACATGCAAAATAGTTTGTACAAAGTTTGGCCACACAATGAGCACAATGAGCACTCAATACATACTAGTTAATATTATGTTTTGATATCCCTATGTAATAATGTATGGCAGAAATCACTGCCTCCTAATATTCATTTCCCCCTAAGTTTATTTGAGTATATTCCCTAGCTTGCCTTGCAAAGTATGTTGCCATTTTTGTCTAATGAAAATGGATATATTTTGTGTAGTTTCTAGGAAGTATCCTTAAATAGACGAGAAACACTGTTCTTATTCTCTCTCTTGCTTCCTGAAATGTTTGTACGATGGCTGAAGCTCCAGCAGTCATTTGTGACCATTAAAACAAGAGTCTTTTCCTAGGGAGGGTGAAATAAAACAAGCTGATATCTTTGTGATTACCCATAATAGTCCTGAATTGCCTATATTTGGACTTTTTTTTAAAAAAAGTGTGACACGGATCAACCTTTATTATGTTTAAACTACTCTTTTTATTGGATTCTTTTATTCTGTGAAGTTGAATCTAATTCTAACTGATTCACCCAGATTTTCTTCATCCCTCCTTCTACCCCAGATGCCCCCGACTGCTTACCTGAGTTTCTGGAATTATTAGGTAATTAAGTATGAAATGTCCAATTTCCTTAAGTACTAAGTTTGACAGTTGATATCTCTGACATTTCACTTTGACACTTCTTGTTTTTTTTTATTTTGCTTTTTTCCCTATTGTGAAAGTACATCCTCAGACTTTCAAATACATGTTTTGGCTTGTGATTATCTTTTACATTTTTTTTAGAGCAATTTTTGTGAAATCATGGATAAAGTCAAAAATTTGTGTTATTTTTGAATATGAGTTCCATCATGGAACCAATGCAGCGCAGACAGCTCAAAATGTCATCGATGTGTTTGGGAAGGATGTGGCTAATGAATACACAGTATATCAATGGTTTGAGAAGTTCTATCCTGGTAATTTTCATTTTGAAAATGAGCCATGTAGGCAACCTGAGACCAAGGTGGATAATGATAAGCTGAAAGTTACAGTGGAATTGAATCCATCTCAACCTATGTGGGTATTAGCAGCAATGTTTGACGTACTATTCCAACAATATTGGACCATTTGAAACAAATCAGCAAGGTAAAGAAGCTGGATAGATGGGTACCACATGAATTAAAGGACCATCAGAAGAGAAATCGTCTCAAAGCTTGCCTTTCTTTGCTGTCACAACCTAAAGGTGAACCATCTCTGCACCATGTTGTTACGTGTGATGAAAAATAGATTCTTTTTGACAACTGCGAGCATTCAGCACAATGGTTGGATAAAGATGAAGTGCCAAAAAGCACAGTCCAAAGCCAAATATTCATCAAAAAAAGCTAATGGTGTCTATTCTGTGGTCTAGTGTTGGTATTATCTGCTACAGCTTCATGAAACCTAGTCCGTTGGTTACAGTGGATGTCTACTGCAAACAATTGGGCAAAATGATGAGGGTGCTTGTGATTAAGCAGCAAAATTGGTCAATAGAGACAGGCTAATCCTCTTGCAAGACCATGTTGCAAAAAACAATGCTGCTCAAACTACAGAGGTTGGACTTGGAAACTCTGTCATCCACTGTATTTACTAGAACTTGCACCAACTGACTTCTTCCAGGGTTTGGACCACTTCCTGTAAGGAAAAATACTCAATTTTCAACAAGTTGTGGAAAACACCTTTCATGATTTCATCGCCAGTCACTCTCTATGCTTCTTTGCCGCTGGCATAAACAAGCTACTGTTAAGACCGCAGAACTATCGATAGTTTAGGTACACACTTTGATTAATTATACTGCTTCTTGTTTGAGATATAATAAACTAAACTTTTGATTTGAAATTGAACATTTAATATTTAGTGACTTAATATTTCTCATTTGATTGATTTCTACATGTTCTTCTTCCCTAACATATTCATTTTGGCTTTTGTCAATAGAGAACCTTTTAGAATTGGGATATTGCTGTTCCTTTCTGTTTGCCATTTTTTTTTTCTTAACCAGCTCATTCTGACTTCTGTTAATAGGATCTCCCATCATTTCTGCTTGTCTGTCTGGTTTTGACCCATGTCCTATTCTGCCTGTAATGTGTACCACAAAGTAAAATGTACACCCTTGACCCTTGACTTGGGTCCTCCTGGTATATTTAAAACCATTTAATTGATATTTATCAATATCCATGAAACTTCTAGACCTTAATTCCTCAAATGCTTTGAATTTCATATTCATTCTCCCACTTTTATCTTTTTCTTTTTTATCTAGTTTATCACTACTTTCTTCTTTCCTTTCTTTATTTCTGTTATTAACAATTTTTTCCTATTAGTGTGTCCTATGCTCAACATTAGCAATCTACTCCTTATTATACATTCAAAATAAAATACTAAACATCTTCATTTACATATATCTTATAATATAACTTACATCTGACAGTTTAATCTTCCTTAGTACTTTTGGTGAATGCCCTTTAGAATTAGAAGGAGAAAAATTTCACCTAATTATAATAGTTTACATATGCAAATGTTATCAGATTTAATAATCATGTTTCCCTAGAAATGATGAACAAAGCCACATGTGTTTTAAATGGATCACAAATCTTGTTGATTAAGTTACTATCCCGAGTCACTTACTGTAAAGAAATTATAGTCATTAGACTTCTAAACTTTAGCTTGGTTTATTTCTTAAGAAGACATTTCTGTCTTTAAGATTTGGGCATGCCTCATAATGAAGAAATCAATTCAGGGAAATTTAGAGAAAATAAGCCCTAATCAGATGCCCCCTGACGCTTGAAAATTGTTTTTCTCTTTGGCTTGGATTTCACACCTTATTGCTATGGACTCATCTACATTGAAAATATTTTTTAACATGGATTAAGAATAAGGAAAGCGTAATACCTTCCATGATACATAAAGACTCAGGTTTAGATTAGTAAACAAAATAGCTAAAATGAGAAAATGCTTCACTGATCACTTAGCTTGATGAAACTTAGCGCTCCACGCTTTCTAAGAGAAACGAAAGCTATGCCATTAAACAGGGCAGTGGCAATTAGGGAGAACTTGACTTTAGCATTGAAATGTTTCACTGAAAAAAAAATCTAATAAATATGAGAACAATGGAAATTTAGTTCTACAAGAAAAAGTTCAAAAGTCGACTATTTAGTGTAAATTAAGACTCACCAGCAATGCCTCATATTTGCAGTTTGCGTTAGAGTTGAAAGAGAACATTCACGTTGATTTTCTCAATATGAGGCACACAAAGACCAAGGGAAAGGTGTAGGGCATATACCTGTATCTCCATTATACTGATTTGGAGCATGAGGCTCAGAGAAATGAAATTTGGCGTTACGAAGTGACAACTGAGACCGGAGAATGGAACTCAGGCTTTCAGACTGAACCACAGTGCCACACCACTCTATACTGCACAATAAACTGAAAGAGTCACACAGAGGGCTGTCATTTGAAGGGGGGAGTCAATTCATTCTGTATTACACTGGAAAGCAGGACAAGGATCAGTGGGTGGAAATTACAAGGAGGATGATTTTGCCTCAACTTGAGAAAGAACTTTCCAATAATTAGAGCTGTCTAACCAAGGAACAATCTAACTTGTCAAATAAATGAGCAGCCTGCGACTGAAGGCATTTAAGCTGAAGCCTGCAAACCACTTCTCAGTAATGCTAGAAGAAAGATTACTGCATGGGTGGCACAAATAACATCTAAGAATTTATCCAACATAAAAATTCTGTGGACGGGGCAGGATGACATTTGGGGGAGATGATCCATATCCTTAGACTTCAGAGTCTTCAGGTCGTATCTTGGCAACACTGACCTGCTATGAAACCAAGCAATTGAAATTCAAGCCTGATATTTCTTGCAGTAGCTCCTTTTAGGCAGATTTTCGGTTCAATTGGCACGTTGAGAGTAGTTGAACATGATAGACTGGAGCTCTGCTTTCTAAAATGTTTAAGATTTTATTTCCTGTTGTTGATGCTCCTAAAAACATTATTATTTCTGGAATCATTAGACATGAATATTTCCTCTACTGAAATGATTGTTTCCTCTACTGAAAAGCTATGCTTTTGGCTTTCCTTTAAAGGCTTAAGAGTTTTCATTAGACACACCAAAATAATTGGTATAGAGGTTGGGGGCTAGAGGAGGAAATTGGAGAATCATTTTAATCTGGGATAAAATAAAATTTAAGAATTTGAGCATGGAATTATGCATTGCTAAGAGGGAATCTGGATCTCCCTCTGTCCACACATGCACTTCTCACTTCTTTTCCTCTGCACTACTATGAAGCACAAAAATTTCCCTAGTCATCTTGTGCATTTCCAATCACAAGTTATTTTTTTCAAGGGAAATTTTATTCCCTGAAGCAAATTATAATCCATGTCTGAGAATCAAACTTTTAAGGCTTTTCATGGGAGACTCCACAGTAGTTTTTAAGCAACTTGCAAACTCATCTAACATGAATTTAGATTTTATCCTGAACCCTAGAACAGGGCGAGGCCATAAAATATGCAAAGACTCAATGCAACGCAAACAACTTTTGATTATTGCCAGGGACTCACTCTCCACCTCATTTTCCTAATTTTGAGGAAGGAGAGAGTCACAGTTATGTTGGACTTTTGGTTGAATACAAAGAAGTCATATGATAATAGCTAAATAACAATATCTTCCTCATATTGTTTGTACTCCCCACATGCATCTTTCAAAGTTGGTGCGACGATCCTCATTTTATTTATTTATTTAAGTAACTCTAAGCTTCCATTAGTTGGGAAAGATCAGGTCCAAACTACTAACAAAAGGAATTAATTTTTCTATTATTCCATGTGGTAGGAGCTTCACTTGATACAACTGTTTGAAAAGAGACAAACTATGGGGAAATATGCAGCTGAACACCAGGTTCAACTTGAGCTGGGACTTAAAATCAGCCAGTGTCTCTCAATCCCTCTCCATCTCTTTTCTTTTCATTCTCTGTGCCAAACTGGTCCACTTACAGGCTTGTTAGACAATGCAACAACTTTCAACATTTTAATTCCAAATACCAGCCTCTGATCACATTTCCACACATCATATATTTTAACTAATCAGAACTTTATTATTATTGTTTTCATTAAAATATTAATTTTAATTGAATATGAAATCTAAATTTAAGGACTATGTGTGTGTACTGTTTTCATTTGGCAAAAAATAATATTTGTTTTACTTTTATTCTCAAAGTAATTTTTGCTGATTATTAAATTCTAGGTTGTCTTTTATTCTGTCTTTAATTTTTTAATTTTAATTTTTTCTGTTTTAATTTTTTGTCATTTTCTGTATAGAGAAGTTGCATTTTGAAATTAAATTTATTCCTGATATATTATGTTTTCTGATGCTATTGGGTGTGGAATTCATATTATTTTCCTATTGTATGTTGTTAGTATATAAAAGTACAATAGTATTTGTATATTGACCTTGTATCCTATGATGTGACTAGATTTCCTTATTAATTTAGCTTATTATTTAGTAATTAAATCTTTTGTACATTTTTTATGATTTTCTCCATTGACAGTCTTGCAAATAGATTCAGTTTGACTTTTACTTTTCAATCTTTAAGCTTTTTATTTATTTTTAAAATTATTCTTGCTTTATTTCCCCAGTTAGGTTCAATGTTGAATAGAACTGGTGAGTGAGAGAATCCTTGCCTTGTTTCCTATACTACCTTAAGGATAAAGCACTCAGTGTTTCATTATTAAGCATGATGTTAGCTGCCAGTCTTCCGGAGATAAACTTTATTAGATTGATGAAGTTCCCACTATTCCTAGATTGCTGAGAATTTGTTGAATTTTATCATATGAATTTTTCTGCATCTATTTAGATCGTCATATAAATTTTTTGATGGAATGCATTGATTGGTTTTCCAAATTTTAAACCAATTTTTAAATCAAATTTTAAACCAATCTTGCATTCTTGGGGTAAACTCCACTTGGGGGTTATCCCAGGAATGACTTGGGGTTTATTGTTGGATTCAATTTGCTAATATTTTGCTAAGAATTATGTATGTGTTCTCATAAAAGATATTGGTTTATAGAGTATTTTTTAAAGTATTATCTCTCTCTGTGTCAAGGTATTTTTCACTTCATAAAATGTGAAGTGCTTTCTGTTTTTATTTTCTAAAAACATTCTTGTAAGAATGATATCATCTTCTGTTAAATGGTTGATAGATTTTGCCAAAGAAATCAAGGAGCCTAGAGTTTTCCTTGTTCCAATTTTTGAGAACAAATATAATATCTTTCATAAATATTAGACCATTTAGATTTTTTTATTTTTTTGTCAGTTTGAGTTAGTTGAAGGAATTTGTTAATTTCATCTACGTTAACTGTCATAAAATGATTCATAATAATCCCCGAGACTTGCCTCTAAATTCTGTAGAGGTATGTTTTCTTATATTACAATATTTATCAGTCTTATTATGTGTTATTTATCACATAAATCTTTTCAAACTACCAACTTTTGGCTTTTTAAATGACCTTATTTCTTTTCTATTTCACTAATTTTCACTTATCTTTATTTCTCCCCATTGCTTACTTTCACTTTAATTTGCTCATCTTTTCCTATCAAGATATACATATAGATAATTGATTCTAGAACTGTCTTTTCTTCTAATATTAGCATATGGATGTGAACTTCTCTCTAAGTACTGCTTTACCTGGATCCTACAAATTTTTATATGTTGTAAGATTGTATCATTCAGTTTAAAATATTTTCAAATTTTCAATGTAACTTCTTTAACACACAGGTTATTTAAAAGTCTATTTTTTATTTTTTTTATTTTTAATTATTATGGGTACATAATAAGTCTATATATTTATTGGGCCCATGTGATGTTTTGATATAGGTATACAACGGGTACTGCTTAAATTGGGTAATTGAGTGTCTGTCATCTTAAACATTCATCATTTTACTGTGTTACAAACATTCTAATACCACTCTATTGTTTTAAAATATACAATAAATTATTGTTAACTATAGTCACACTATTGTGCTACTGAATACTAGATCTTATTCATTCTACCTAATTGTGTTTTTGTAGCCATTAACAGTCCCTGCTTTATCCCTCCTACCTGCTACAATTCTGAATCTCTAGTAACCATCATTCTACTTTCTATCTCTGTGAGTTCCATTTTTTTTTAGCTCCCATATGTGAGAACATGCAATATTTGTCTCTCTGTTCCTGGCTTATTTTACTTACTGTAATGTCCTTCAGTTGCATCTATGTTGTTGCAAATGACAGGATTTCATTTTTTATGACTGAATAATATTACATTGTGTATATATACCACATTTTCTTTATTCATTAATCTGTTAATGGATACTTAGCTTGATTCAATATCTTGGCTATTGTAAATAGTACTGCAATAAACATGGGAGGCCAAATATCTCTTTGATATATTGATTTGCTTTCTTTTGTATATATACCCAGAATTGGGATTGCTGGATCATATGGTAGACATTCATGAAAGAAATTGAAGAGAACACCTCCAAAAAGGAAAGATATTCCATGTTCATGGATTGGAAAAATTAATATTGTTAAAATGTCCATACTACCCAAAGCAATCTACAAATTCAGTGTAATCCCTATCAAAATATCAATGACAATCTTTACAAAAATAGAAAAAAAATCTTCAAATTTATATAGAACCATAAAAGACCCAGAATAGCCAAAAATATCCTGAGAAAAAACAACAATGCTGGAGGATTCACATTACCTAACTTCAAATTATGTTACAAAGCTGTAGTAACCAAAAAGCATGGTACAGGCATATGAACACATAGACCATTAGAACAGAACAGAAAATCCAGAAATAAAATCCACACATTTACAAATCAAATGGATTAAAGATTTAAATCTAAGACCTGAAACTATGAAATTACTAGAAGAAAACATTGAGAAAAGACACCAGGACATCGATCTGGGCAAAAGTTTCTTGAGTAAGACCTTAAAAGCACAGTCAACTGAAGCAAAAATGTACAAATGGGATCACATCAAGCTAAAAAGTTTCTTTGCAGCAAAGAAAACAATCAAGTGACAGCCCACCAAGTAGGATAAATTATTTGCAAACTACCCATCTAACAAGGGGTTAATAACTAGAATATATTTAATAGTTAACTCAGAAAAAAAAACAAAAAAATGGCAAAACAGTTTGAAAAAAATACTAATGTGTATGTCATAGACATTAAATAAATGCTAGGTAAATAAAAAATATATATGAATAAAGGCTTCATATATTGGAAATTTTAAAAAATAGACTTCTGTTTTTAACTTTTTGAAGAACCTCCATATTATTCTCCATAGTAGCTGTACTAATTTACATTCCCACCAACAGTGTACAAGCATTCCCCTTTCTCCACATGCTTGCCAACATTCTTTATTGCCTGTCTTTTGTATAAAAACCATTCTAACTGGGGTGAGATAATGTCTCATTGTAGTTTTGATTTGCATTTCTCTGATGATTAGTGATGTTGAAGATCTTGGGGATGTTAGCACTGTTTTCTTTATTGATATGGGGGCTACTTATGGGTTTGTTCAGTTTGAAGAATTATGATACTTATTTCTTTTCTATATGTATATTACATGTAAACGAAAATGTTAAAAATATAATGTATACAAAAAGAAAAAATACAAAGGCTAAACAAGAAAGTAAAAAGATAGAAATTATGTACATGTAAGTAGAAACATAAGAAAGTGGAATGTCTATATTTCTAACAGCAAAATACGAGCTAGCATATGAACAAAGAAGAAAGTGATATATCTTAATGTTAGAAGAGTCAAATATGCCAGTATATAACTATCCATTCTGCAATTGAAGGGCATTTGGTAGTTTTAGTCATTGTCATTGTAAACAGTGTTTCTGTGAACATTGTTGTGCTCATCTTTTACTGAACACATATCTGTGATTCTATTGGGTATATACCTGGAAGTCGAATTGTGTTGTCATTGAAAATGTACATATTTAGTAAATGATGTCAAAGAATTTTCCCAAGTCGTACCAATTTACCCTTCCACCAGCTCTATATGATGTTTCTAGCTGCTCCATGTCTTCAACAATATTAAAAATTGCCTTTTTGATTTTAATCATTTTGTGTATGTAGGAGTACCTCATTGTGATTTTGATTTGAATTTTCCTGAAGATGAATGGAGTTAAGCAACTTTTTACATAATTTTTGCCATTTGAATATCTGTCCTCTTTTGTGAAGAATCTATTTAAAATTGTTTTTCCATACTTTATTTTGTTTGTTTTTCTCATTCATTCATAGAATATTTTCGTATATTCTAAATCCAAATCCTTTGTTGAATATATATGTGAATGTCTTTTCTTATCCTATGGCCCACTAATCATAATGTTATCATTTAATAATAAAAGTTTTTAATTTTAATATAACACATTTAATCTTTATTTTTTCATCATGGTTAGCAAATTTTCTGTCCTTTAAGGAAAACTTTCCTTATAGTAATATCATAATGATGTTCTCTTCCCATGTTTTCTTCTCAAACTTTCTTGATTTATCTCTTACAGTTAGATTTGCAATTAATCTGTAAATAATTTTTATGCGTAGGTAGAGATTAAGACATATATACACTTTCCATATGGATAGTCAGTTAAACCAATGTCATTTATTAAAAAACAATACTACAATGTTCACACTAGTATAGTTTTATAATATATCTTTATAGGTGTTGGTATTTAATTTATTCAGTTCCACTATTCTTTAAGATTGCTTTATTTTTGGCCTTTACGATTCCATATAAATTTTCGAAACAACTTGTTAATTTCCCTGAAAAACAATGCTTTCTGTTTTTTTAATTATATTGAGATTGTGTTGAAGCTATAGATCAATTTGCTAAGAACTGATAAATCTATTATATTGAGTCATCCAGTAGTGAACATGGTATTCATCCATTTATTAAGTCTTCTTTGATTTGATCATTCATATTGTGTTTTCAGAATAGAAATGTTGCTTTTTTATATTATAAATTGTATCATTTTTTGTTAAGTTTTATTTTCTCTTTTTTGTTGATATATATAAATATAATTCCTCTTTATTAGTAAACTTGATAAATTCAATTATTAAATCTAACAACTTTCTGTAGATTCCTTTAAATTTTTCACATGCACACTCATCTTGTCCAGAATTATTGACATATTTTATTTCTTTTTTTTCAATAAAGAACTTTCATTTATTTTTCTTATTTTATTGTCCTGGTTAGAAACTCTTAAAATACTGAATAGAAAGGATGATTTGCATTCATGTCTCATTCCCAATCTCAGGAGGAAAGCTGTCAAATTTTTTTCCATTAAATATGGTATCTTCAATAGATTTTTATAAATATTCTTCATCAGTTAATTAAATTACCTATATTTTTATTTTTCTGAAGTTTTTTTAAAAATCATGAATAGGTATTTAGCTAAATGTATTTTTTTACAAATCTATAAAAATAATCACATAATTGTGTCTATTTTTATGTTATTGTGTAAATTATTCTACATTTTGAGTGCTATAATACCCCATCTTTTGAATAAACCTGAATTGATAGTGATATTATTATTTTAATATCATTCTGAATTTTTAAAATATTTATGTTAGATTGTGGTGTAATTTTTCTCTCTTTTAGTGTTCTTGTCTGGTTTTGGTATCAAGGTTATGCTTGTGTTACAGAAAAAGTTGCTGTGTTTCTCTCTCTTCTTGAAAAAGTTATGCAATATGAGTATTCATTTTTTCTAAAATATTTGGAAGAATTCACCATTAAAGTTATCTAGGTCTGACATTTTCTTTGGAAGTTTTAAATAATATTTTGGTTTCTTTTATGTTTGTTTATTTTTTGAAAATACACTTTATTGAAGTGTAATATGCAACTTGGAAATATGCATAAAAGTCATATATGAATAGTTGAATAAATTTTATTTTAAAAAAATTATAGTAAGAACACTTAACATGAGTTCTACCATCTTAACAAATTTTTAAGTGCACAATACAATATTGCTGACTATAGACACAATGTTGTACAGCAGACCTCTAGAATTTATCTCGTGTAACTGAAACTTTATACCAGAGAAACAGCAACTCCTCATTCCCCCTTCCCCCAGCTCCTGATGACTGTCATTCTTCCCTCTGCTTCTATGAGTTGATTATTTTTGATACTTCATATAAGAGAAATTATGAAGTACTTTTCCTTCTGTGAATGATTTATTTCACTTATCATAATGTTCTCTTGTTTATCCATTTTGTTGCATTTGGCAAGGTTTCCTCTTTTAAGGTTTAACAATATTCCATTGTATGTATATATCACATTTTCTTTATCCATTCATCCAACAATAAGATATATTGTTTCCATATCTTATCTATTGTGAATAATGCTGTAATGAACATGCAGTATTAATTTGTATTTCAGACCCTGATTTCAATTATTTTGTATACGTATGTTCAGAACTGGGATTGCTGGATCTAATGGTAGTTCTATTTTTGATTTTTTGAGAAATTTTTATACTGTTTTCCATAGCAGCTGCCCTGTTTTATATTCCCACCAAGAGTTTTAGTTTCATTGATAGATATAGGGCTATTAGGATGATTTATTTCCTATTCTGTCTCTTTAAGTGGTTAATTAATTGAGAAAATTGTTGATTTCATCCAAAATGTCAAATTTACTGGCATAAGTCCATTTATAGTAACTTCTTATATTTAATGGGTATAAATTAGTTGTTATATATATATGTGTGTGTGTGTTCAACTGGTACATATACATATGTGAAATTTCTCTTTTTTTCTTGATCAGTCTTCATAGTGGTTTTTCAATAGTTTCAAAAAACCAACATTTGACTCTTTTTGATTGTCATTAATTTTCAGGTAGTTGGGAAATTTCTTTGTATCATTGATTTGCAGCTTAATTTCATTGCAGTCAGACGTACCCTAAGTGATTTAAATCTTTCAAAATTTGCTGAGGTTTTCTTATGGTGTAGCAAATGGTTGTCTTTTGTAAATATTCCATGCATGTGTGAAAAGAATGAGGGCTTTTTTTGCTATGTGCAGTATTTTTTACATGTCTATAAGATCAAATTTATTAATTTTGTTTTTCAAGTCTTTTTTATTCTCATGATTTTTGCTGTTTTTTAATCATGTAGGATATAGGTTACAGTCTCCCTTAAGATTATAGATTTGTCTATTTATTCTCTCTATTTTTGGTATATGCATTTTGCGTCTCTCTAAATGTGTTGCTACAGATTTAAAACTGTCATATCTTTCCAGAGCATTGATCTTTTGGGCATTAAGACATATCCTTCTTTATTTCTAGTAACATTTCCTGCATTAAACATTACTTTGTCTGATATTAGTTGTTAATATTTGAATCTTATGTATTTTTCCAACATTTCACATCCAAATTTTCTGTCATTATGTTTAAAGTTTAATTTTTGTAAGCAGGGCAGTTTTAAAAATTCAGGATTTAATTGAAATATTCAGTTGATTTATATAAATATAATGACTGATGGAGTTGGCTTTATATCCACCATTTAACATGTGTTTTTCATTTGATACTCTTTTTTAATATTTTTTCTTTTTTCTCACCTTTTTGGCATTGAGTTTTGGTGTTAGTTTGTTAACTTATCTATCTTGACTAATACGTAGTTGATTATTCCCTCATACAGTTTGTAAATTTGGTCAGGAGATTCTTTTGCATTCATAGTAGAGATTTTTAACCAAGTTTCTACTAGATTATGGAAATAGTGCTGTAGAGATATTTTTGGTTATCTTCTGCCAGAAACTCCAGTATTTTCATCAGTTTTTTAATTTGTTGTTTGTTTGTTTGTTTTGTGTTGTTTTTTGGAGCCAGTTACAGTTTTAATATGCAAGTTAGGGAATAACTTCATGACAAGAGTAAAGATTTAGGTTCCGGGATTTATTGTCTTGTGGGAGATTTTTTTTTTTTCAGGAAATTATGGGGGTACAAACCATTTTGGTTATATGTTATAACTTTGCCATATCCCAACCATGATTTGAGACATGACCTTCCCTGCTACAACAGTTACTGCGTTCATTAGTTGTGAGTTTACCCACCCTCAACCCCCCTGCACCCAAAGAATGTCACTACTGTGTGAGCACCTTAGTGTTGATCAGTGACAGTTTGATGGCGAGTACATATGGTGCCTGTTCTTCCATTCTTGTGATACCTCGCTTAGGAGGATGGGCTCAAGCTCTATCCAGGAAAATAAAAGAGGTGCTAGATTACTGTCATTTTTTAATAATTGAGTAGTATTCCATTGTATACATATACCATATTTTATTAATCTACTCATGGATTGATGGGCACTTGAGTTGTTTTCAATAATGATCTAAGTCAGTAATTATTAACTGAGGGTGACCATGTGAATCACCAGTGGATTCTTTTCCCCATCTATATTCCTGGTCCTTACCCTCTGCTTCTAAATAGA